>SEYY01005407.1:12500-23893 GCA_009176605.1 Armadillidium nasatum
GAAGAAGAAGAAGAAGAAGAAGAAGAAGATTGTAAAACGTAGAGTAAAGAAAAAAGAAATTGATTTATTTAACTTTTAGGTAAGCAGACATCTAGGAGATAATATAAAATCAATGACAATATTTTCGTGAATTCATTATTCGTTTAGTTCTCGTAGAAGCAAGATGCGCTTCCTTCATCCCTCAAGTCCCGACTGTTGTAAAACAGAGTTAGATCTCTTTTCTGTGAACCCTACACAGACCAGTGTAGGTGAAACCAACTTTATCAGTATTGACCCTGTACACTCTATTACGAACACTGATGTACCTTTAGAATTTAACGTGCCGGGTACTTCAAACCAATACCTTGACTCTTCGAATGAATTTTATATTTTAAAGTAAAGTTAGTAAATGCTGATGGTGGTTCAGACCTCTCGAGTCCCGATGATCATCTTGTGTATAATGAAAAAAATTTCTTATACACGTGCTTTAGCCAGATTGAAGTATTTTTAAATGAAACTTCTTTAGGAGCATCAGCTGCAAGTTTCCTTACAGGAGTTATATTGAACACTTATTAAATTACTCAGATGATGCGAAACAATCTCATTTACAATCGTGTGCGTTTTACAGTTTCAGAGACATTGAAAAATATCAGAGTAGGTGTGCTAAATCCCGAAATAATACCTATGAATATTATGGAAGAATAAATGGGGATATATTCTCACAAGAAAGGCTTATACTTCCTTCTGTAGACACACGTGTACGATTCGTAAGAGCAACCGCGCCACCTACACTTGGTGTACTGAGTGCCGCAAATGCTACAACTGAGGCACCAAAACCAACATTTCAGTTTTTAGATGCTTATTTATATGTAAGAAAAGTGAAATTAGCTCCGCAGAAACATTTAGAGATTGAGAAATCTCTTCTTGAGACTACCGCAAGATATCCTAAAGGAAGAATTGAGACTAAAATGTCACACAAGGATTATCAAATACTAATATTTCGAATATAGTCAATAGTAGTCTTTCACAGAAAGTAATAATTGGAATTGAAGAGCATGATGCGTACTCAGGAAGTTACACAAAATCTCCATTCAGGTTTACACATTCAGACTTAGAGCCATCAGTTTACATGTAAACGGACAACCATACGGACGAAGTTATGAGATGTTATACAATGGAATGAAATCATTATGTTCACGTCCTTTTTACGATTTAATTTCGAATATTGTGACTTGTGATGATAACGGTACAGGCATTGATTTGAATTCATATGTCGAAAATAATAACTTGTGTACTTATGATCTTACACCCGATCTTTCAGCGTGTAATGCTTTTCATCTCAACATTGTAAGGAAAAGAACATTGGGACTAAGTTTAACTTTTGACAAAGCATTGACCTCACCTATCTCAGTCTTGGTATATTTGGAACATCTTCAGCTCATCGAGATTGACCGTGTAAGAAATATAATCTTGAATTATTAAAGATGAATGAAGAAGAAATTTTAAACGTTTTTAAAAATGAAAAAAGATTTTTAGGCGTGTTTAACTTTTGACAAAGCATTGACCTCACCTATCTCAGTCTTGGTATATTTGGAACATCTTCAGCTCATCGAGATTGACCGTGTAAGAAATATAATCTTGAATTATTAAAGATGAATGAAGAAGAAATTTTAAACGTTTTTAAAAATGAAAAAAGATTTTTAGGCGTGTTTAACTTTTGACAAAGCATTGACCTCACCTATCTCAGTCTTGGTATATTTGGAACATCTTCAGCTCATCGAGATTGACCGTGTAAGAAATATAATCTTGAATTATTAAAGATGAATGAAGAAGAAATTTTAAACGTTTTTAAAAATGAAAAAAGATTTTTAGGCGTGTTTAACTTTTGACAAAGCATTGACCTCACCTATCTCAGTCTTGGTATATTTGGAACATCTTCAGCTCATCGAGATTGACCGTGTAAGAAATATAATCTTGAATTATTAAAGATGAATGAAGAAGAAATTTTTAAACGTTTTTAAAAATGAAAAAAGATTTTTAGGCGTGTTTGCCTGTGACGAACTCGTCTCAGTGAAATTAGAAATAGATTCCGGACTTATCTTCAACACCTCACCCTTAATTGTCAGCGATGGACAATGGATCTCAGTTTATAAAAATAAAAATAATGATGTTTACTTTATGGATTCGTTAAATTTGAGATTTATGTTGAACCTTTCTTATGTAACTCGCTTTTTTAAATATAATAATATTCATCATGTAAAGACAATGTGTTTTCCTGTACAACCGCCTAATTCTAACTTGTGCGGATGATATTGTATTTATTTTATAAAATGCTTTTTAAAAAATGTATCTTTTAATAAGATTATAAAAATATTTAATATTAAAAATTTGTATGTGAATGATTATATTGTTAGTAATTACGCAATAAATGAAATAAAATAAGACATGTGTTTACATTCCCTTTTTGATTTTTTATATTTCATGTCTGTACGTATACATGAGTGTGAGGGTATGTATGTTCGTATCTGAGTTTGTGTCTGTGTATGATGTTTTGACATTGTATGTATGAATATACTTTAATGTATTGCATTTTAAAAATTAAGGAAATATGAATAGAAAAGGAAAGTTACGAATTATTTTAGTTATAGCTTTGTAAAGAAACGGGATTAGTTTAGAATATATTAAATAATATGGAATAAAATGCAAAGTGAAATAAAAATGGAATAAATAAATGTTGATAAAAAATAGAAATTTTGGAAAATTGATGAACATGACTTAATGACTTAATGACTTGTATTATAAAGATCTCTTGGTGTAGTTGGTAACGTCTTGGAAAACCATCCCTGAAATCAGTCGTTCAAATCCAAATTTTGAAGTTTGTTTTTTTTACAAAAAATCTACGGAGATAAAGGTCATGTTTTCAAAAAAATCCAAAAAGCTCGTAAATACATATCAGTAAAGTTTCAGTTGTCATAGCAACAACGAGATACTTGTGAACTGGCTCGCGCGTAAAATCTTGGTTTCCATAACAGCAACAACATTTGAGATGTATATGCACAGCGCTCGCGCGCCTCCGCCGCCATTGGATACTACAGCCGGATATCGCATCCGTATCCGCAACCAGATATCGCAGCCGGATATCGTAACTGGCTAGGGCGACTGCGGTTGCCCTCCCCGCTCCACGCCCGCGACCTCGTCTTTGCCCTCGCCCTCGCCCTCGCCCTCGCCCTCGCCCTCGCCCTCGCCCTCGCCCTCGCCCTCGCCCACGAGAAATAAAGAGAGAGAGAATAAAAATGTAGGCCACATCATCACCAAAGATTCTCCAATGTCATGATGTCATCATACAAAAGTCAAAAATATGTCGTATGAATACAAAAATTCGTTTTGTCTAAGGAAAGATTGTGTTGGTCTAGTGGTAAATTCGACGGAATGCAAATCAAAGGTTTCAGTTTCGAATACCATCCTTGGATCTCGCAAAACGTTTTAAGTTCTTATCTAAAAATATCAGAGAAAGTTTTATTTTTCACTCAAAAGATGGCGTTGAGGTCTTGAAGAATTGGTGGGAAAATTCAAAATCAAATTCAAGATGGCGTCAACACACGTGATGGATAAAAGATAAAAAAATCACGTGATGAAGAGAAAAAATTGGTGACGAGTGACATAGATACCATGTGACATGACGTCATAGGGTAAGAAGTCTTCGATGATGACGTCAACAACGTCCTGCATCCTGATTTCGTGGACGAAACCTTACCCAGGCACTCCATCAGGAAGGGTACCTATTACTAGAAAGCTGTCTAGTATAAGGGACAAGTGTTAGAACAAAAGCTAGAACTATGACGTCATCATGAAGGGTGCTAGTGATTAGTTAGATGATGCCTTACCCTCATCTAAAATGGCACTCCCCTCGGTATATAGGAAGGGTGCCAAGTGCTAGAAAGGTCTCTAGCAAGAGGGAAAAGGGCTAGAAAAAGCTAGAATAAAACTAGAATAAAACCCTCAGGAAACAACGTAAGGCACGTACAGACACGTGCCGCACGTACCTGCGGCAAGATCAAAGGCAAAAAAGGTCAAACAGGTAAAGGATTAACGGATTAACAAGATTAAATCAAAAACAAGCGGATTAAGAGGAGTAAAGCCACCACACGAAAGACCATGACAAGGAGGACATTTTTCCCCGTTTCCCCTCAGGGGTGGAAACGCAACCCAATTTCCCCTCAGGGGAGCACCGCACCCCCAAAAGGTCTCATGAAGGTAAGTGTTCCTCTCACTTGGCGCAAGAACTCCCCTCACTTAGCATTGGCACTGGCACTGACACCCTTCAACATACCCCTACTACTATATGTATGTTTATATATATATATATATATATATATATATATATATATATATATATATATATATATATATATATATATATATATATATATATATATATATATATATATATATATATACTATATATATATATATATATATATATATATATATATATATATATATATATATATATATATATATATATATATATATATATATATATATATATATATATATATATATATATATATATATATATATATATATATATATAAGGGGCAAAAATAACTCAAAAATTTTAATCCATTTATTCAAATGGTTCTATTATTATTACTATTATCATTATTAATAATTCAAAAATTTTAATCCATTTATTCAAATGGTTCTATTATTATTATTATTATCATTATTAGAGTTGACTCCGTGCCGAGCAGACGTTTTACAACGGTCGCTTTGCGCACAGATGAATTGAGTAATATATAAACAAAGTATAATATATAAACAAAGTGTATAAAAGTTAATTGTAAACAGTGTAGTGTTTGATACTGCAAAAGTGATTAATCTTCAATTTGCTAACAATGGGAAGAAAAGGAAAATCTAAACCATTCCAAGTAAGGACCTCAGAACGGCTGAGTTCCCAAAGATCAAATAATAATCAACAAGTGCAAGCAAACGTTTCAACAATCCATTGAAAACCATGACATCAGTTTCCTACAAAACTCTGCACCTCCAATATTTACTTCTACGCCATTATCCCCCCAAAAAGAACTTCCCGTTGAATATAAAAATTTGATGGAAGAAATCACTAAAAACATAAAACAACATCTTGAAACATGGTTTTTAAATTTATTAGCAAAGCAAGAAGAAGAACTTAATAAAGTAAAAGAAGCAAATCTTCTAGTAGAGAATGAATTAGAACAGCAAACGTGCCTTAATATAACTCTAAGGAAGAATATAGAAGCCCTAGAAAATAAAATAGGAAAAGTGGAGCAAAAGTTGCAAGAACAAATTGGTAAAACAGAACACTTGATGCAAATAAAAGAATCAAATTCATGTGTTTTGTCAGGACCAAGCGTACCGCAAGGCAGGGAGAATGAAAACTGTAATGATATAGTTGCGAATCTCATTAGCAAAAAATTAAATATTAACCTGCCAAGTGGATCAATCGTGGGTGCATCAAGACTAGGATATGAAAAAGAAGGTAAACCAGAAAGAAGATCAATACGGTTTAATGAAAAAATACGAAGTACGCTTATAGGTGCTTGCATTAAGGTTAAACCAAATTTCTATATAAATGAATATTTGACCCCATATAACAAAAAACTATTAAGAAGAGCATTAAAACTAAAGAAAGATCTAAAGTTAATCTCCACTTGTTTTGTCAAACAGGGAATTCTAAATATTGGTAAAATCAAAGGTAGTAAAACAACAAAAATCTTCTCTTTTGAAGATCTAGATGACTTTTTAAAGATAACCAACGCTTAGCAATAAAGATTAATCCAAATATTGTCGTTAAATTAGCAAATTCTGAGCCACAAATATGTTAATTGATGTATATTCTGTTTAAGATACGTTATTATTATTATTTTTTATATTATTATTATTATTATATTATTATTATTATTATTATTATTATTATTATTATTATTATTATTATTATTATTATTATTATTATTATTATTATTATTATTATTATTATTATTATTATTGTTATTATTATTATTATTATTATCATCATTATTATTATTATTATTATTATTATTATTATTATTATTATTATTATTATTATTATTATTATTATTATTATTATTATTATTATTATTATTATTATTATTGCTATCATTATTACTAATATTATTATTATTATTATTATTATTATTATTATTAGTAGTAGTATTATTATATTATTAATATTATTATTATTATTATTATTATTATTATTATTATTATTATTATTATTATTATTATTATTATATATTAATATTATTATTATCAATATTATTATTATTAATATAATTATTATTATTATTTATTATTATTATGGTTATCATTATTATTCTTATTATTATTATTATCTTTATTATTCTTATTATTATTATTATCATTATTATCAATATTATTGTTATTATTAATGTTACTATGATTATTATTAAAACTATTATTATTTTTGTTCATATGATTATCGTTAGTTACTATTATTTAATATTATTATTATTATTATTATTATTATTATTATTATTATTATTATTATTATTATTATTATTATTATTATTATTATTATTATTATTATTATTATTACTATTAATATTATTATTAGTACTATTATTTTCATTACTACTTTTTATTATCTGTATACCATTATTATTATTACCTTTATTTATTATTATTATTATTATTATTATTATTATTATTATTATTATTATTATTATTATTATTATTATTATTATTATTATTGCTATTATTATTATTATTATTGTTATTATTCTTATTATCATTATTTAAAATTAATATAGTAGTATTGTTGTTATTATAATTATTATCATTATTATTGCTATCATTATCATTATTATTAGTATTTAGTATTATCTCAGATTTCTGTTACAACTCTTATTATCTTCATTATTATTACTATTATATATTGTTTTACCATAAGTAGTATGGTCATTATTACTATTATCATTATTATATTATTATTATTATTATTATTATTATTATTATTATTATTATTATTATTATTATTATTATTATTTTTATTATTATTATATATCATAGGTATCAATGAATTCTTTGAATATGTTTGTGGCATTTTTTTTTTTTTTTTTTTTTTTTTTTTTTTTTTTTTTTTTTTTTTTTTTTTAAGAAAACAAAGATATATTTATTAAGTTATAACACTTTAACACAAACAAAGAACAAAGACTCTTTCAAGTCCTGCTTTAATCTCTCTCTCTCTCTCTCTCTCTCTCTCTCTCTCTCTCTCTCTCTCTCTCTCTCTCTCTCTCTCTCTTTCCTCGTTTCTCATTATCTTTATTATTATTATTATTATTGTTATTATTATTATTATTATTATTATTATTATTATTATTATTATTATTATTATTATTATTATTATTATTATTATTATTATTATTATTATTATTATTATTATTATTATTATTCCTCTTCTTTTATTCTTCTTCTTCTTCTTTTCTTCTTCTTCTTTCTTCTTTTCTTCTTTTTCTTCTTTTTTCTTCTTCTTCTTCTTTTCTTCTTCTTCTTCTTTCTTCTTCTTTTTCTTTTTCTTCCTCTTTTTCTTTTTCTTCTTCTTCTTCTTTTCTTCTTCTTCTTTTCTTCTTCTTCTTCTTCTTCTTCCTCTTTTCTTCTTTTCTTCTTCTTCTTTTTTCTTTTTTCTTCTTCTTCTTCTTTTCTTATTCTTCTTTTTCTTCTTTTCTTATTCTTCTTTTCTTATTCTTCTTTTCTTATTCTTCTTTTCTTTTTTTTCTTTTCTTCTTCTTCTTCTTTCTTTTCTTCTTCTTCTTTTCTTTTCTTCTTCTTCTTCTTCTTCTTCTTCTTCTTCTTCTTCTTCTTCTTCTTCTTCTTCTTCTTCTTCTTCTTCTTCTTCTTCTTCTTCTTCTTCTTCTTCTTCTTCTTCTTCTTCTTCTTATTATTATTATTATTATTATTGTTATTGTTATTATTATTATTATTATTATTATTATTATTATTATTATTATTATTATTATTATTATTATTATTATTATTATTATTATTATTATTATTATTATTATTATTATTATTATTGTTATTATTATTATTATTATTATTATTATTATTATTATTATTATTATTATTATTATTATTATTATTATTATTATTATTGTTTTTTTCTTTTTATTATTATTATTATTATTATTATTATTATATTTATTATTTTAATATTTATTATTATTATTTTTCTTTCTTCATCTTCTTCTTCTTCTTCTTCTTCTTCTTTTTCTTCTTATTCTGTTTCTTCTTCCTCTTCTACTTCTTTTATTATTATTATTATTATTATTATTATTATTATTATTATTATTATTATTATTATTATTATTATTATTATTATTTTTTTTGTTCTTGTTATTGTTCTTATTATTGTTCATATTATTATTATTATTAATATTTTTATTATCATTTTTATTATTATTATTATTATTATTATTATTATATTTATTATTATAATATTTATTATTTTTATTTTTCTTCTTCTTCTTCTTCTTCTTCTTCTTCTTCTTCTTCTTCTTCTTCTTCTTCTTCTTCTTCTTCTTCTTCTTCTTCTTCTTCTTCTTATTATTATTATTATTATTATTATTATTATTATTATTATTATTATTATTATTATTATTATTATTATTATTATTATTATTATTATTATTATTATTATTTCAACCAATAACTATACAATCGAAGGGGAAATTGACCTTACGCTACACACCTCTGTGTTTGAACTCAATTCACACTTATTATCTAAATATAACCTTCACAATCTTGACCAATAAAAATATCTACTGCCCATATTTCCCCTGATTAGGAAATACCTCTTCTATTCTAACTCAAATACACTCTCCACAAATCTAACATACGACATATTTGTACATCTTATACAAGTATCTAGAAATTCTGAAGTACACTATGAATATTAGCTACAATGCCAATCCATCTGACACTTCAAACATTAAAATATGTCCCCTCCTCCTACCCAATGAATTAAACAATCTATATAAAGACTCTGAGTGTTTCAAATTAATGTGTCTTAACATCAGGAGTTTTCCAAAACACCATGGAGACCTCACAAACCTTCTCTCTACCTTTAGTTTTGGCTTCTCTTGTATAGTGCTTACGGAGACATACCTGAAGGATTATAACAAAGATCTTTTTGACCTTGCAAACTATGACCTCTTCTGTGCTTGCCGCAAGAAAAGAAGAGGGGGTGGAATATCGATATGCATTAAAAAAGAATTTAAAGCAAAAGTAACACTATCAATTGTTAATAAAGACATTGAGGCACTTGCAGTGACTTTCAATGAAGGAACTAGAAAATTCAACTTATTAGGAGTATACTGACCACCGCAAGGAAGTAAAACAAATTTTATAAAGACACTCGATGAAATCTGCAGTACCACACTGAAAAATGGAACCTCACTAATAGCTGGGGACTTTAACATTGACGTATCCAGCAATGCCACTACTCCAAGTAATTCAAATTCACTAATTGACACCATGACATCGAATGGCTATGTAAATTACATAACAAGTATCACAAGGCCAAATGCACATTAAACCTCCACAATAATCGATCATATATGGTCAAATAAACAAGATTCAATAAAATCCTACACATTGTACTCAGATATTTCAGACCACTACCCTTGCGTATTAATGCTGGAAACACCACCTACTTCAAAAGAACAAAAGAAAATAGCCTTTAGACTCATATCTGATGACCGTAAAAATAAATTTCTAAACCAAATAAAGTCAACAGATTTTTCATTTGTGCACAGTGCCAAAGTTTCAATCGATGAAAAATTCAGAATATTCAACCATAATTTCTACAGTATTTACGATAAACACTTTCCCATAAAACACAAAACTGCTACAGAAAAGAGGATTATGAATAAATGGTTAACAAAAGCGTTGCTAACCTCAATAAAGCAAAATGACAAACTCTATAAAAGTGTTAAGAGAGGCATCATACCAATGCAAACATTCATCGTATATTCTTCATTACTGAAAAAACTAATCAGAAAATCTAAAGCTACCTATTTTGAAAAAAAATTTCAACAAACTCAAAACGATGCCAAATCAACATGGGGATTGATAAATAAACATCTTAAACCGTCACAAAAATAATAAGTTATAATCCCAGAAATAAAAGTTAAAGGCAAGATAGTGACCGATAAGCAACTCATTGTCAATGAATTAAATTCCTATTTTACAACTATAGGAGCTAAAGTAGCAGCAGAAATTCCCCAAACAAGTGTATCTCCAACTGACTACCTAGAAACTCACAAAGGTCAAAAATTCTCCTTTACAAACATATCAAGTTCCGAAGTCAAATGTGCAATAAATAGTTTGAAAAACAAAAACTCTGACATTCATAGTGTCCCCAACTGGATTTACAAATACTGCGTAAATGAAATCTCTCCAATATTAGCGATCCTCTACAATACTTCACTTGAATTAGGCCACTTTCCTGAAGAACTGAAAATAGCAAGGGTTACTCCAGTTCCTAAATCCATTGACACTTCTTCTCCTAACAACTTCCGTCCAATCTCTATCCTACATACAGTTGGTAAATTACTCGAGAAATTGGTACATACACAACTTACAAATTACTTCTACGAAAATGAACTCCTTTCACAGACTCAATTTGGATTTACAAAAAATCGTAGTACAGAAGATGCCCTAACTCTCCTTACAGAAAACATATACAGAGCACTAAACGATAAGCAAACATGCATACTATTACTGTTAGACTTCTCAAAAGCATTTGATGTCGTTCCGCACAACCTTACTCTTACAAAAATTAAATAGGCTTGGCGTTTCAAAAGACTCCTTAAACTGGTTCCAGTCATATTTATCTGGTAGAACACAATACGTCAAATTAGGAGATGTCTCATCCTCTCTCGCTCCAATTTCTCAAGGAAGTGCCTCAAGGATCTATTTTGGGTCCACTATTCTTTAACATATATACTAATGACTTCCAAAATTGTCATAATTCTTTACATTCTCAATACGCTGATGATACCGCAATTCTAATAACAGACCGTAACATAGATACACTAAACACAAAAGTAAATAATGTTTTAGAAAATATTGTAACATGGGTAGAGGCAAACAGGCTTTCCCTTAACCTACAAAAAACACAATACTTAATAATGACAAACATTAAAAGTCCTATCAATCTAAATGTCATGGCAAAAGGTACAACCATAAATAGAACTACATCTGCAAAATTATTAGGAGTTATTTTCGATGAGAAACTTTCCTTTAAAAAACCACATAAATAGTCTTATTAGCAAACTTGCATATGCTACTATGCATTCCTAAAGATAAGAAACTCTATTCCAAAATATATA
>SEYY01005408.1:0-15000 GCA_009176605.1 Armadillidium nasatum
TATAAATATTTATTTCCAGCTTAATAGGAACGAACTTCTGTTGACGACTGTACATACACACAGATATAAATACACAAATGCATACCCATCCACATATGCACACTTCCACACATACTATATTTTTAATTATATGTAAAGGAAAACATTAAACAAGTATTACCTTAGAGTAAATGCTTATAAGCAAATATTCTTTTTAAGAAGACAAAAGAAGCAGAATAAACTTTACCCAACAATCGGCAACACTAAAATAAAAACATTTATTATTTCTTCAATTTCATGTTAATAAAATAATCAAGTATTTAATAATTTATTTAAATAATCTTTATTAATACCAAAGGTTGAAAGCGAATTGCTTATGAATTTTTAAAACTAATTTTCATTGCCTGTTTGAAGATAGATTCATATCTACTCGCATTTTCAAGCAACTAACTACACACATTCTCAAAGTAATAAAATAACATGTAATTATAATTAATTAAGAATAAATTTTTTCCTAGAACAATATATTTAATTTATGTAAATAAGCGTCCCTTGACGATACTGCTTTTCTCATTCTCGGTAAAGTCAAAATATCAAAGAGAACTTAATTAAGACCTTAAATTCTATTCTACATGATTGTCATTTTCTTATTTTAATTAAAGTTGCTTTTTTCTGTCAAATGTAATTAATTGTAATTGAATGCAGTTAGAAGTATGTTTTATATATATATATATATATATATATATATATATATATATATATATATATATATATAATATATATATATATATATATATATATATATATATATATATATATATATATATATATATATATATATATATATATATATATTGTATATTTATTATTACAATACTAACTAGAAAAGGGTTAAAAATACATTATGTTTCATGAAAAGTTGGTTCAGAGGAAAAATAAAGCCTTGTGGTTTTGGGCGAGCGGTCGTTGGTTCGAATCCCAAATAAATGAAGTTGTTTGCGTTTGCATATTACAGAGTCTTCTTAATTAACAATCTCTGAAGAAAATATCTTGCAGTAGAAACAGTAAAGATAAGTTAAAATAAATGTAACAAAGTGTTAATATCAAAATGTTTTCAGTCATGTACGGAACAACAAAAACCTTAATTAAATATCTTCTCAAAAAATTCTATGTTAAATAATTCATTACTATCCCCTTCAGGAAATTTAATGACAATAATTTCAGCATCATTGTTTTTAATACAAAATTATTATTATTATTATTATTATTATTATTATTATTATTATTATTATTATTATTATTATTATTATTATTATTATTATTATTATTATTATCATTATTATTATTATTATTATTATTATTATTATTATTAAATATTATTATTATAGTAAAAGTATCGTATTTTTTATTATATCACACTTCACTGAAGTGAGATATAAAGTTTTATAATTAATATATATATATATATATATATATATATATATATATATATATATATATATATATATATATATATATATATATATATATATATATATATATATATATATATATATATATATATATATATATATATATATATAATATATATAATATATATAAATATTTATATAATATAATATATATATATATATATATATATATATATATATATATATATATATATATATATATATATATATATATATATATATTATAATATATATATATATATATATATATATATATATATATATATATATATATATATATATATATACTAAAAGGGGGTAAAAATACATAATATTATTAGATGATAAAGTTGGTCCAGTGGTAAAGTTAAAAGGCTTGTGATCTTGGGCGAACTGTCTATGGTTCGAAACCCAAACATAGAGTTAATAGAACTTTACCAGCTGAAGGCCTATTTCTAAAGCACAGTCATTTGTGTGTGTCTCCTAATATTCTGGAAAAAAAAAAAAAAAAAAAATACAGTCCTATCACCTAAAGGAGATCAAAAGAATGGAGATCTATCATATTTTTTATTTTTTATTTTAAATATAAAATTATTATTATTATTATATATTATATATATATATATATATATATATATATATATATATATATATATATATATATATATATATATATATATATATATATATATATATATATATATATATATATATATATATATATATATATATATATATATATCAAAAAACTCAATTCCTCCATCTTTCTACTCGACACAATCTTCCACACAACTATGATATCTTCTTCGAAAACACTCAACTCAAACCTTCATCTGTCCTCAATATTCTCGGAGTTTCTTTTTCTCGGGATCTTTCTTGGAAGGATCACATTATTTCTCTTTCTAAACAAGTTTCTAAGAAGTTGGGTGTTCTGAGGCGCCTTCGTGGTTTTTTTACGCCACCCCAGTTGCTTGCTCTGTATAGGGGTGTTGTTCGCCCCTGTATCGAGTACGTCTCCCACATCTGGGGTGGTTCCACAAACACAGCTATTCTAGAAAAGGTGGAGTCTAGGGCTTTTCGTCTCATCAATTCTCCTGCTCTTACTAACTCTCTCCAGTCTCTTGCTTCCCGTCGAATTGTTGTATCATTTTCTCTATATTATCGCTATTACAACGGACATTGCTCTTCTGAACTCTCACTTCGCATACCTCCTCCATTGAGAAGGGCTCGTGCGACACGACTTTCTACACAGTCTCATCCTTTCTCTGTCCAATTCTCCGACCCCAGACTTAACCGCTATGCTCACTCTTACATGTGCTCTACTGGTAAAGTCTGGAACACACTCCCTTTATCTATTTTCCCAACTTCCTTTGACTTGCACACTTTTAAACGCCGTGTATCGGGTCACGTTGGCCATTATCGATAAGATCCGGAATATCCCCAACTCTGGTGGAATTTGGTAGGCCTTCGGCCTTTGCCCACCAGAGGATATATATATATATATATATATATATATATATATATATATATATATATATATATATATATATATATATATATATATATATATATATATATATAATATATATAATATATATATATATATATATATATATATATATATTATATATTAATTATTGCCACTTTTTTATAAACCGTGGAATCATTTTGTATAATTGTAAATAGAGCTAAACAAATTAGAGGATAAAGAAATACTTACCTCATCAGGGGTCGAACCACCGCATGTTGCGACTGAGAACGACAAAAGACTCTGTGCTCTACCGCTGAGCTATCCACGAACCCAAAAAAGTTCGCTTCAAAGAACAGTTTCAAGCAACCGATCTTCCCGTCAAGGTACAATCACCAGGTTTTCACCCTGTTCCTCCCCGCTCCTTATTAGTTATTATTTTAATTGCTACTTTTTATAAACCGTGGAATCATTTTGTATAATTGTAAATAGAGCTAAACAAATTAGAGGATAAAGAAATACTTACCTCATCAGGCTTCGAACCACCGCATGTTGCGACTGAGAACGACAAAAGACTCGGTGCTCTACCTCTGAGCTATCCACGAACCCTTGACGGGAAGATCGGTTGCTTGAAACTGTTCTTTGAAGCGAACTTTTTTGGGTTCGTGGATAGCTCAGCGGTAGAGCACCGAGTCTTTTTTCGTTCTCAGTCGCAACATGCGGTGGTTCGACCCCTGATGAGGTAAGTTTTTCTTTATCCTCTAATTTATATATATATATATATATATATATATATATATATATATATATATATATATATATATATATATATATATATATATATATATATATATATATATATATATATATATATATATATATTATTATATTATTTAAAATTTTTTTTTTTTTTTTTTTTTTTTTTTTTTAAATAATATAATAATATAAACGGAGTGAATATAACTCAAAAATTAATAAATAATATAGATATAATATATATATATATATATATATATATATATATATATATATATATATATATATATATATATATATATATATATATATATATATATATATATATATATATATATATATATATATATATATATATATATATATATATATATATATATATATATATATATATATATATATATATATATATATATATATATATATATATATATATATATATATATATATATATATATATTATATATATATATATATATATATATATATATATATATTAAGAGCGGCTCCGTAGCTCAGTCGATTGAGCACTCGTTATAGCATGCGAGAGGTTCAGGGTTCGAGACCTGGTCGGAGCGGGAAACGTGAACGGTTTCTCCTTGCCCTTAGTTCTGAATGACTCAGTCGTTAAACGAGTACATCAGTGGAGTGCTCTTACCACTAATGGGAATAATCTCCTGCATCCGCGATAGGCCTGGCCCAGCCAGCGGTATACGCCGTGGGCCCTAGAAAAAAAAAAAAATAAAAAATAAAAAAAAAAAAATATATATATATATATATATATATATATATATATATATATATATATATATATATATATATATATATATATATATATATATATAATATATATATATATATATATATATATATATATATATATATATATATATGTTATCTCACCTCTGATGGGTAAAGGCCAGTGACCTACCAAAAACTCCACCAGAGTTAGGGGGAAATACTGAAACCAGGTCAAATCAAAATTAAAAGCCGACGTGACCTGATACACGAAGTTTGAAGATGTGTAAGTCATAGGAAGTTGGTAAAATAGATAAAAGGAGTGTGTCCCAGACTTTACCAGTAGAGTACATGTAAGATTGAGCATTGCGGTAAAGTCTGGGGTTAGAGAGTTGGATAGAGAAAGGATGTGACTGAGTAGAAAGACGAATCACACGAGCCCTTCTCAATGGAGGAGGTATGCGACGAGAGAGTTCAGAAGAGCAGTGTCCATTGTAATAGCGATAGTAATAGAGAGAGTGGCGCAACCGTTCGATGGGCAGAAAGAGATTGGAGAGCAGGAGAGTTTATAAGTCGAAAAGCCCTAGACTCCACCTTCTCAAGGATAGCTCTATGAGTGGAATCACCTCAGATGTGTGACGCATACTCCATAAAAGGGCGAAGAACACCCCTATACAGAGCAATCAATTGGGGTGGTGAATTGTGAAGAAATACTGAAGGCGCCTCAGAACACCCAACCTCTTAGAAGCTTGTTTAGAAATGTGATCTTTCAAAGAAATATCACGAGAAAAAGAACACCAAGAATGTTAAGGAGAGATGTGTGTTTTCGAAGAAGATAACATAGTTGTGTGGAAGATTGTGTCGAGCAAAGAGATGTAGGAATTGAGTTTTGGTGGCACTGAAAGCAACCATGTTCTCTCTGCCCCAATTCGAAATGTGAGATAGATCAGAGGTCAGCTGCTCCAAGGCTACCTTCTTTGCGTCTATTGACTGTAGTTGGGAAGGGTGCCTTTCAAATTGAATAGAGTAATGAAGGGTAGAGCCATCAGCATAGGAGTGGATGGGAGAGGAAGAAACAGAGAGAAGGTCATTAATGAAAAGCAGAAAAGGTGTTGGGGATAGGACAGATCCTTGAGGAACACCACTATTAATAGATTTAAAAGAAGAACGATGGCCGTCTACGACAGCTACTATAGAACGACCGGAAAGGAAATTAGAGAGAAGATCGCAGAGAGAAGGATAGATTCCGAACTAGGGAAGTTTGGAAATCAAAGCTTTGTGACAGACTCTCTCGAAAGCTTTCGATATGTCTAGAGCAACAGCAAAAGATTCACCGAAATGCCGAAGAGCGGAGGATCAAGAGTCAGAGAGAAGGGAAAGGAGATTACCAGTAGAGCGTTTCTTACGAAAGCCATACTGGCGATCAGAGATAAGATTAGAATAATTGAGATGTTTCCAAATCTTCCTGTTAAGGATAGATTCGAAAACTTTAGAAAGAACAGAGGTTAAAAGAAATGGGACGATAGTTAGAGGGTTGAGAAGGGTCCCCCTTTTTCGGCACAGGCTGAATGAGCGCACGTTTTCAGCAAGAAGGGAAGGTTGAAGTAGAAAGACATAGACGAAAAAGTTTACTAAGACAGATTGCAAGCCCGGAAGCACAAGTTTTGAGAACCACAGGAGGAATATCATCAGGACCTTACGGCTTCTTAGTGTTAAGCTCAGGGAGAGCAGAAATGACGTCTTTAGAAGAAATTATAATTTTAGGCATAAATGAGTTGGAAGGGGTTGAAGGAGTAGGAACAGCTCCGGAATCGTCTAACGTTGAATTAGAAGCAAAAGTTTGAGCGAAGAGTTCAGATTTAGAGAAAGGCAAAACGGCAGTTGTACCGTCAGAAGATACTAAAGGAGGGAAAGAGGAAGAAGCAAAGTTAGAGTTAACATTTTTTGCAAAATGCCAGAAAGAACGTGAAGAAGAAGAACCAGAAAGATTATTGCATTTGCGGCGGAGAAAAGAGTTTTTGGTATCTCGAAGAATAGATTTTGCACGATTCCGGGATGAAATATAAGTAGCATGAGTTTCAGGAATTTGAAGACGACGGCAGTCCCTGAAGGCAGTATCCCTGCGAAGGATAGCACAAGAACAAGCAGAGTTAAACCAAGGCTTGTTAGGTTTAATAGAAGGGAAAGAATATGGAATGTACGCCTCCATGCCAGAGAGAATCACCTAGGTTATGACCTCTGCACACTCAGAGGGACTCCTCTCACGAAAACAGTAATCATTCCATGGAAAATCAGAAAAGTACACAATCAGACCAGTTAGTTGCACCGAAATGCCAGAAACGTCTCCTCACCGAAGGCAAGGGCCGTTCTTGCGAAAGGCTTGAAGAGACAGGACAAGATACAGAGATAAGAAGGTGATCGGATGAACCCAGAGGAGGAAAGAGTTTAACAGTGTAAGGAGAAGGATAAGAAGTTAGGAAAAGATCAAGTATGTTGGGTTCATCACCAAGACGGTCAGGGATACGGGTAGGGAGATGCACCAACTGCTCAAGGTTATTCTGGATAGAAAATTGGCAGGCGAGTTCACCAGCTGGATAATGAGAACTAGATGAAAGCCATTGGCGGTGGTGAACATTGAAATCACCTAATATGATGATTTCAGAGAAAGGAGAAGAAGAAAGAATGTGTTCTATTTTGGAGTTAAGATAGTCGAAGAATTTTGGATAGTCTGTAGAGTTAGGAGATAAGTAGACAGAACATATAAATTTAGTTGTAGAGTTGCAAGAAAGTTTAAGCCATAAAGTAGAGAATTCAGAAGACTCCAAATTAGAGACACGAGAACAAACAACATCGTTGCGCACATATGCGCAACATCCGCCTTTGGCTGAAAATTGAGGATAGAGACGTTAAGAGGAAACAGAGCAGGGTTTGCTGTCAGAGCACTCAAACACCTGAGTTTCGGTTAATTATAAGAGATGAAGACTAGAAGAAGAGAGTTGGTGTTCGACAAATTTGAAATTAGTATAGAGACCGCGAATGTTGCAGAAATTAATGAAAAAGGAAGATCGTGCACCAGGGCAAATCGGCATAGAGGTCTTGGTATTACCAACCGCATCACCGGAGGCCACCAACTCCCAAGTGGTGATGGGTGAAGGAGTGGATGAGGGGCATTCTTTGGATGCCGCCCTTCGTGGCATCTCCGAGGCAGTTTTATTTTTCACCATTTTGTTGTTGTTATAAGGTAATGTAGGAATAACCGCTTGTAAATTTGAAGGAACGTGAGAAGGGAGTCGCTGGAAGGAGAAGTGGGAGCATAGACATTCCGATGTAAGACCAGGGTACACTAGAGACCCTCTGAGAAGGTGAAACGCGAAAAGGAACGAACCAAAGGGCAACGGAGTGAAACGGAATGGTCTAGCCCACCCTATCACCCAGCGGTTAAGCCCAATGGGGAGTACTTTCATCGCTTCGGACGGCGCTACGTCTTCCCCCTAAAATTATATATATATATATATATATATATATATATATATATATATATATATATATATATATATATATATATATATATATATATATATATATATATATATATATATATATATATATATATATATATATATATATATATATATATATATATATATATATATATATATATATATATATATATATATATATATATATATATATATATATATATATATATATTATATATATATATATATATATATATATATATATATATAATATATATAATTTGGAAAGTCTCGTTAATCTCCCTCTCTGCCCGTTGTTATTGTCTGGATAATTAAGAACTTCGTAAAATAAAAATAAGGTATGTAAATTAGACTTCAGATAGCGTGGCAAATGAAAACGCAATTAGTTTATAGAATTTACTAATATAAGAAACATAAATACAAGAAATGATAAATACTGTCAAAAGTAAATCTTTAATTAATGTAATAAATATTATATGCTATATGGTAGCGTTAATATTAAAGGCTTATTCGGATACAAGCGTATGAGTTCTATTTATCAATATATTTTTACATGTAGAGCACATTTCCATTCAACACCAAAAGAACATATTACCATGCATCTACTACGAGAGCTGAGGGAATATTACCATTCGATCGTAATAAGACCCTTTGAGCAATGCTCCTACAGCAAAACTCTCCAAGATATTAACATCTAGGATCAGGTCGAAATCTCTCGCAAGTTTTGACTCCTCCAGTCATTAATAGTCCATTACCAGACAATTTAGAACAAGCCCATTTCCAAACAGCTAATAGCTTATTACCAAGCAGAGCTTCCACAGCCTATTCCAAGCAGCTCACGATGACTGATTTCGACTTGGGATATTCTTTCTGCGTCTTCTGGGAATCATCTTGCAAGAAAAATGATGAAAATCTGATCCTCTTCTTACATAATATTCACAAAAATAATTTACAAACATTTAGTATAAAATTATTCACTTTATCTTTAATAATGGATAACTAAATTATTTACAATGCACTTTTATACTAATAAAATAGAAATATAATTAAATATAAGGCTAAGAACCGTCTCAATTGTTTTTCAATAATTACTTTATCTTAAAACACAACTTTTATTAAAGTTTCGCCATTATAATCTACTTGATTATAAAAATATCATAAGATAAAACTCTTTTATATATTCTTTTATTCAAAACCACGTTTTTAGAATATTCGCGAATTTTCGTATCTTGCGCACATTACGTTAACCTTTAATGAACGGTATTTTCTCTCTTTAAGCCTTGTTATTTAATATATTATGGAAATCTTGTATTCTTAATAACTAAATATAATATAAAATATTAATATAAAAACAAATAAATATATAGAAACACCTTTAATGAATGGTATTTTCTCTCTTTAAGCATTGTTATTTAATATATTAAGGAAATCTTGCCTTCTTAATAACTAAATATAATTGTGGTCGGGGAAATATTGAAGGGACTTTTCACTAGGCGAGAAATGTCAGTAGAAGTTCTGGATTATTTCCTTTTGCACCATCAGTGGAGTAGTGGTCAACACAACGGACTTCCATCTTTTGGGGCCCGGGTTCGATTCCTCGAATTTATAACATCATTAAGCAGTTATAAAATTGTAAATAATGATTCCACGGTTTATCATAGTGGTTAACAAAATTATAACATTTGCACTGCGGTTTATACTCAGGATAGAACCTGGTTCATGTTGACGCTACGCCCAAGTTGTGGTCGGGGAAATATTGAAGGGACTTTTCACTAGGCGAGAAATGTCAGTAGAAGTTCTGGATTATTTCCTTTTGCACCATCAGTGGAGTAGTGGTCAACACAACGGACTTCCATCTTTTGGGGCCCGGGTTCGATTCCTCGAATTTATAACATCATTAAGCAGTTATAAAATTATAAAAAATGATTCCACGGTTTATCATAGTGGTTTTCAAAATTATAACATTTGCACTGCGGTTTATACTCAGGATAGAACCTGGTCCATGTTGACGCTACGCCCAAGTTGTGGTCGGGGAAATATTGAAGGGACTTTTCACTAGGCGAGAAATGTCAGTAGAAGTTCTGGATTATTTCCTTTTGCACCATCAGTGGAGTAGTGGTCAACACAACGGACTTCCATCTTTTGGGGCCCGGGTTCGATTCCTCGAATTTATAACATCATTAAGCAGTTATAAAATTGTATATATATATATTTAAATATATAGAAAGAGAGTGTGTGTTTGAAAGAGAGAGAGAGAGAGAGAGAGAGAGAGAGAGAGAGAGAGAGAGAGAGAGAGAGAGAGAGAGAGAGAGAGAGAGAGAGAGAGAGAGAGAGAGAGAGAGAGAGAGAGAGAGAGAGAGAGAGAGAGAATTTTCGAAAACATGTTTTTGAGAATGTAAATTTCATGAGAAAAAGATTTATTGGTTGAGCAAACTAAAACTGCTGATTATGCGTTTTTGTAACTATAAACAATCATTTTAAAAAATTGACATTCTTTAGACAGGTTTTTTGATGGAGCTTTCAGCTTAACAAATTCTAATAAAAAGTTTGGAATAAACATTTTTATTTTCAGTTTTAAATTTCTGTTAATAAAATACAGATGACAGGAATTTTTTTTTTTATGTAGCATTCAATCTTTATTCATTTTAGTAACATCTCCTCCCCTCCGGTCACAAAATAAATATGTATAAATATCAAACTGAAACTGTCTTCTAATAAGAATAAAAAATAGTAATAATAATTGAAATCTAAATATTAATAATAAAAATAAGAATAATAATAATATTAATAGTAATAAATATAATGCTAATAATAGTATTAATTTTAATAAAAATAATAGTTAAAAATATAATGATAAAAATAAATTTAATAATAAAAATAATAAGACTACTAATAATAATAATAATATTAAAAATTATAATAATAGTAATAATAATAATAATATATAATTATTATAATTCTTCTTCTTATTATTATTACTATTATCTATGTTGAAACTTTATATATATATATATATATATATATATATATATATATATATATATATATATATATATATATATATATATATATATATATATATATATATATATATATATATATATATATATATATATATATATATATATATATATATATATATATATATATATATATATATATATATATATATATATATATATATATATATATATATATATATATATATATATATATATACCAACCATAAAACATTTAAATAGTTTCATAACATTTTTAAAAAAATGTCTGAATTGTTAATATTTCTACCATTACTATGAATATTATTATTATTATCATTATGATCATAATTACTATTATTATTAAAAGTAATAAAATTTCTAGTTATGGTAAGCTTAATAATATTAATGTTATTATTATTATTATTATTATTATTATTATTATTATTATTATTATTATTATTATTATTATTATATTATCATAATTAACCTTATTATTACTCATTATAATACTAAAAAAAAAATTTTTATTAATAATTTTAATTTAATGAATACTATTCTTTTAAGTATTATAAAATAACAATGCGCTTTTTATTATTATTTTAATTAACATTAAATTTTTTGGCTACTATCATCTGTTGTTATATATGTATTACTATTATCTTTGACTTCTCATTTACATTAATATATTTGTTTTTAATAACACTATTTATATTAATACGTTATTATTATTCTTAAAATTATAGATATTATGACATTACGTTAACCTTTAATGAACGGTATTTTCTCTCTTTAAGCCTTGTTATTTAATATATTAAGGAAATCTTGTCTTCTTAATAACCAAATATAATATAAAATAATATAAATATAAATAAATATATAGAAACACACATATAAGGTTTATATAAATAAATCAAGCAAATAAAACTTTAAATATCGTCTAAATTAGCAGCCATATTTTCATCTCTTCTAACAGAAAACTTAACAGTTTTAACTCTGTTTTCAATAATTTATTGTAAGTAAACTTGAATGTTAATAAAGAATCTTTTAATAAAAATGAAAACTACTGATAACATATTTTATGAAAATAAAAAGACAAATATAAAAATAAAACATATAATATAAATAATAATATGATAAAAAGTCTTTTTGTGTCATTAAAAGAAATTTTTTTACCTTTAAATTTTAAGGCGCCGTTAATAACTTGGGTTTAATAAATATTATTTAGATTCTTTAAGGAATTATTATTATTTCTTATACTTTTTGACATGATAAAAATAATCTATAACTTTCTTATAAATATATTTAATTTGTCTTAATTATAGGGAAACTAAACTAAAAACGCTATTTAATATATTTTATCGGACCTCATAACCTATAACTCAATAATAAAAGTATATAAATATATTTATATACCTTTTAAGCTTTTAAATAATAAATTATACATACATATATATATATATATATATATATATATATATATATATATATATATATATATATATATATATATATATATATATATATATATATATATATATATATATATATATATATATATATATATATATATATATATATATATATATATATATATATATATATATATATATATATATATATATATATATATATATATATATATATATATATATATATATATATATATATATATATATATATATATATATATATATATACCAAATAAAAGTATGTTTAACTAATAAAAAATTTATTCTTAAAGATCAACTAGAAAATCAACTATTTTTAAGATTTCACCAATACGATCGACGCGTTACTTATAAAAATATATTACAAAACATTTTTAATAAGCTAACTTGAATTTAAAATCTCTTACAAATATATATATATATATATATATATATATATATATATATATATATATATATATATATATATATATATATATATATATATATATATATATATATATATATATATATATATATATATATATATATATATATATATATATATATATGTTATAGAGTGTGTTTGTTTGAGTGAGTTTTTTTTTGTGTGTGCCCCCTCCTTGAAAAGGGCTCTGCCCGTGAGTGGTGGCGTTTCTGTATATATATATATATATATATATATATATATATATATATATATATATATATATATATATATATATATATATATATATATATATATATATATATATATATATATATATATATATATATATATATATATATATATATATATATATATATATATATATATATATATATATATATATATATATATATATATATATATATATATATATATATATATATATATATATATATTTACAGAACGCCACCACTCACGGGCAGAGCCCTTTTCAAGGAGGGGGCACACACACATGCACAAAGCTCATTCAAACACACACACACACACACACACACACACCTAACGCACAGCCCTCAGGTGGGCGCAGACGGAAGCCTTGAAGAGTGGAAGATTAAATACAGGAGGAAAAATAGATGATGGTAGAGAGTTCCACAGAATAGAGGTGGCTGGAAAGAAGGAGGTACCACAACGGGCTAGCCTGGGATTTCCTACGTCCACACAAAATTGGTGCGAAAGCAGGGCACCCCTTGTGCAACGAGGACGACGCAACGGTGGAGGAATGCGAGAGGCCAATTCCCTCGAGCACCTGCCATTGTAGTACCTGTAGAAAAGAGATAGCGCTCCAACGTCACGTCGCAGAGACAGAGTGTCAAGTGAGTTTGAAAGTAGGGGACAGTTTATTAATCTCTTAGCTTTAGACTCAACCCTATCCAGAAGAGAGGAGGAGCCGGAGCCCCCCCAAATGTGAGAACAGTACTCCATACAAGGACGAATAAGACCCTTATATATTTGGAGT
Source organism: Armadillidium nasatum (assembly GCA_009176605.1). NCBI lineage: Eukaryota > Metazoa > Arthropoda > Malacostraca > Isopoda > Armadillidiidae > Armadillidium > Armadillidium nasatum. Next base: position 13,746 of record SEYY01005408.1, read on the forward strand.
AATTGCTCAGAAGAAAAAAATTCTCGCAATCTGAACAGGACTCCCAGCTTCTTAGAGGCCGCTTTAGCAACCATTGTAATATTTGGTTTCCAAGACAGTTTGTTGTTTATGTTTAGACCAAGAATGTTAATGTTATTTACAGGTGAGACGGGAGAGCCATCGAAGAGGATAGGAAAGTTAGGAGGTGTTTTTGAGAGGGAGATGTGAAGAAGTTGAGTTTTTAAAGAGTTGAATTTTACAAGGTTGCTATGACCCCACCGGGAAATCCCATCCAGATCGGCAAGAATGGAATCGGAAAGTTGAAGACGAGAAGCAAGTCTAGAAGCAAAAGAGGGAGCAGATTTGAAATGAGTAGAAGAATGTAGAGTTGAGTAATCAGCATAAGAGTGAACAGAGTTAGAAGTGCAGTTGAGGAGATCGTTAATGAAAAGTAAGAATAAAGTTGGAGATAAAACGGAACCCTGAGGAACACCACAGTTGACAGAAAAGGAGGAAGAGGTCGCTCCATCTACAAGAGCGGAAATGGAACGATCTGAGAGAAAACTAGACAAGAGTGAGCAAAGAGAAGGAGGAAACCCAAAGGAAGGGAGCTTGGAGAGCAGCGACTCATGCCATACCCGGTCAAAAGCCTTGGATATGTCAAGCGCCACCACTCAAGACTCCCCAAAGTCCCAAAGGGCAGAAGACCATAGATCAGTAAGATAGGAGAGTATGTCACCAGTTGACCTCGAGCGACGAAAGCCATACTGGTGATCAGAGAGAAGAGAATGAGACTCCAAATGATCCAGGAAATGAGAGTTGAGGAGAGTTTCAAAAATTTTAGATAGAACACAAGTGAGAGCTATAGGTCGATAGTTAGAAGGGTCAGAACGACTACCTTTTTTCGGGATCGGCTGAACAAATGCACGCTTCCAGCATTGAGGAAAAGTATTATTATTAAGGCATAGAGAGTAGAGCTGAACGAGGACAGGTGCTAACTCTGAAGCACACTCCCTCAGAACACGAGGGGGAATGCCGTCCGGGCCGCTGGCCTTCCTGACGTTCATAGATTTCAGGATCCCATGCACCCGATCATGTGTAATAACAGGTAGAGACATGTTTTCAATCATTTTTAGAACGAATATGAATTTCTTGTAAATAATTAAAATTTTATCGTGATTATTCTTTTTTGAAGTTTTCAATCAAAACTTATTGATTTTATCTTAGCGTGTTCCTAAAATTATATATATATATATATATATATATATATATATAT
>SEYY01005408.1:17500-20000 GCA_009176605.1 Armadillidium nasatum
AAGCAGAAAAAGTGTTGGGGATAGGACAGATCCTTGAGGAACACCACTATTAATAGATTTATAGGATGAACGGTAGTCGTCTACAACAGCTGCTATAGAACGACCGGAAAGGAAATCAGAAAGAAGGTCACAGAGAGAAGGATAGATTCCGAAAGAGGGAAGTTTGGAAATCAAAGCTTTGTGCCAGACTCTATCGAAAGCTTTCGATATGTCCAGAGCCACAGCAAAAGATTCACCGAAATGCCGAAGAGCGGAGGACCAATATATATATATATATATATATATATATATATATATATATATATATATATATATATATATATATATATATATATATATATATATATATATATATATATATATATATATATATATATATATATATATATATATATATATATATTCATCCTCTCCCAGGGAAGTTAGCATCCTGTCAGCGGGATCAGCACACGTCTCCACTCTGCGCTGTCTTCAATGGAACCTTCCGCCAGCACTTGTTTCATCGCAGGCAGTCGATGACACCTCAAATAATCCTCCACCTATTCCCTCCACCTCTTCTTGTGTCTACTTCTCGGCCTACTTCCATCAGACCTAAACATTCATCTTCTCTTCTCCACCCTATCCTCTTCCATCCTTTTCAGATGTTCCCACTATATCAGTCTCGCTGCGTCTATTTTATACATCAACGGACAAACTTCCACTTCCGCCCTTATATCCGTGTTTCGTAATCTGTCTCTTCTCGTCCTGCCTACCAACTCCCTCAAAACTTTCATTTCCACGACCTGCAATCTTTTCTTATCTCTCTTCTTAGTGCCTACGTCTCTGTTCCATACATCAAAATAGGCGTTAGCACTTTTCGAAAATCACTTTTCTAACCTCCAAAGCCTAAGTCATTATTTTTCAGGATTGGATATAACTTTCTTGGAGCTCTTCTGTATTTTTTAATCCTATTTGTTATCTCCTGTGTGTTACCTTCCTCCTCCGTAAACAAGCCCGCCCAAATATCATATTGAAAATCTATAATGTGTGAGTGAAAAAAATCTTTATGTTTGGTAAATACTCTTCCAAAATTTCTAAAGTTAAATTCAGGTACATTAATAAATAAAGAGTTTATTACTTTCAAAACTTAAAGAAAAAAATTGCCCATGTTGACTCATTTGTCCCTTGATATTTGACACACCTTCAATAGACAAAAAAGTATAGTTAAATTGGGATAATTATTACGTAAGTATAAATTTTTTCCAGTTTTCAATATTTAGAAGATGAAATTACTTTTAAAAATGCTTTCAAGAATGCTATCCTTCACCACTTACAAAGTAAACTTCCAGACAAAATAAATTCACTAAATGTCTTTTGTAGTGGCACACAAAATTTGATGCTTGATCCTTGCTCAAAGGGCGACTTTCAAGAAATAGATTCAAAATGGAATTACAGAGCCTTAGCACATTTCGGGAACAGAAAAAAGACTGAAACATTTTCATTCCTTCGCACACTTGTGATATCTCAACAATTAATCAATCATGACTCGACATAAATAAGCATACATGCGACATGACTCATGCCACATGAACGTCACATGTACGATATGTTTTCCATTTCTAAAGTTTCGTGACTTCTTGACTAATCTTCGTAAGTTTTGAAAATGTTTCCTCACAGTTAATTTGAGAAAGAATATAAAACAATTATAGGTCCTTTTCTTCATGATTTAAAAATAATTGTAATGATTTAGAAAGGCAATGTCGCTTATATTTTAAATTAAAAAAAAGAAAATAATATATTGTTTGCAGAATTTATTAATTTAATCTGTCATAAATTTGAGTTATGTAAAATTACTTGAGATTTTTTGATATAATATTAAATTTTCTATATTTAGTGAAAACTATTTCTTTTCAAATTTTTTTTTAGATTTGGGCATTAATTAATATTCTAGTCAAAATAAGTCAGTAATAATAAAATTTAAGTATCATAACCATTGTTATAGTTCTTAATTTCTTCAATAAAACACAGTGCATTTTATCTATCTTTTATCATATTTCCTTTAAGGAAAATTTATATTTCAAAATTTTATTAATTCCTATTAGATAACTTACATAATCTATCTCCTCTTCAATTGGAATTTATATAAGTCATAAGTTATATTTCGATTATGATTAATATCGATTAAATAACTTTCAAATTTCTCTCCACTTGGAATTTGGGAAAGTTATATTTCAAATTTGATTACTTTCGATTAAATGCCTTAAAAACCAACTCACCTCTTCCCTTGAAAGTTTTGAACCCACTCACCTCTTCCTTTGAAAGTTTTGAACCCACTCACCTCTTCCCTTGGAAGTTTTGAACCCACTCACCTCTTCTCTTCAAAATTTTGAACTCACTCACCTCTTCCCTTCGAAGTTTTGAATCCATTTACCTCTTTTCTTGGAAGTATTGAACCCACTCACCTCTTCCATTGGAGGTTTTGAACCCACTCACCTCTTCCTTTGGAAGAATTGAAAACAAT
>SEYY01005409.1:0-25000 GCA_009176605.1 Armadillidium nasatum
TCTATTTCAAATTCCCTTACCTTGACCAGTCCACCATTTCTCTTACATCCAAACTACGGAAATCACTTTCGCATCACTATCCCCACCTTGACCTTCGCTTTACCTACAACACCTCTCTCAAAATATCTTCCTTCTTTCCTTATAAATCCTCTCTTCCGTTTCCCCTTAGATCGTCAGTTGTGAATAAATATTCCTGTCCCTCCTGTACGAAGGGCTACATTGGCTCCACAACAAGGCTTCTAAGAACCCGCATTCATGAACACCAAGGTTTATCACATCGCACCTCTCTGCCTATCACCTCTCCCTCACATTCAAACATCCGCGCTCATGCTCACTCCTGTGGCACATTTCCACTTCCCAACATTTTTCCATTTTAGGTTCTGCCACAGATACCGTCTCCTTACTCATCCTGGAGTCCATATACATCTCAAAACACAAACCAGACCTCAACAGCAACCAACAAGCACACCCCCTGTACACTCTTTAACTGGCTGCAAATTTAGCACACTTCCTCCCTTCCCATGGCTATTACACACTTTAATATTTGGACTCTTCCTCCTGATCCCCCCCCCTTTTCTTCCAGTTTGGATTACTTCTTCCTCTCAGCAGTAAAATACTTAGCCATGATGATATCCTGTTTCCATAGTGTCATATATTAATGGATGTTTATTAGCTTGTGAATGTCTAGATTTGTATGTATGTATCTATGGATGTACATTTGTACATGGGTGATAATATATGCATGTGTACATGTATGTGTGGATGTATGTACATATGCATGTGTGTATGTACCCTTATATGTATTTATATATGTATGTGTGCGTCTGCATATGTTCAGGTATGTAAATGTGCATGCCTCTGTAATTGTTGTGTTTTGTATGTTTTATGTGTGTATATGCATGTACATTTGTGCAGGTGTTTGCATGTATGTATGTATATTTCTGTTAGTAAATTATATCTATACTCCCATTCTGACTTAATTTCCCACAACTTACTCATTACAAATTTCGGTATTACCAACCAAGTACCTCTTCAAATTCAATCTCAATACACTATCATATTCCATACAGTTTTCATTTACAATTAGTTCCTATCTATATATCCAGTTTATAAAAACTATTTTTTATTGTTGTTACTGATTATTATTATTATCATTATTATTAATAGTTATCGTTATTAATTATTATTATTATTATTATTATTATTATTATTATTATATTGCTGTCATTATTATTATTTTTATTATTGTTGTTACTAGTATTTATTATTATTTTTCAATTATTATTATTATTATTATTTATTCAATCTTTGTCCTGTGTGCAATTTTCATAATATAGTTAATAATAGTTATGTGTTCTTTCATTGCAGCTCTCTGTTTATACTTAACATTTTGATATAGATTCTCGTGATGATGGTTCAGTTGAACCGAAATGTCAGATTTAATATTAATTATAAAATATGAGACTTTAATATAAATTATGCAAAAATATGGATAATGTAATAATTTTCAAAAGTTTTAAGACCAGTGAAAATAAACAATAATAAACTAATGTTACGTTCATTTTTAGCCATCTTGTTTTTGATATATATATATATATATATATATATATATATATATATATATATATATATATATATATATATATATATATATATATATATATATATATATATATATATATATATATATATATATATATATATATATATATATATATAATACTGTAGAGTAGCCCTTGCATACGTTCATTTTATGACCCTGTAGTCGAAAGAATATACTATGAGAAAATGGTGTGGTAGCTCATTTTTCTATCTAGACTTTATTCCAATTTCTATAATACTCTAAAATATTGACTTGTATTGGTAATTTTATCTCTTGAAAAATTATACAGATTGATGACTTTAAGATGTAATCGATTGCTCTCTTGGCTTTTTGTATAGTTTTCAAGTGATTAAATTGTAAAAAATTTCTTGACTGTGTTTCATTAATGGTAAAGTGCTAATTTTCTACATGCAACATACCAAGTTGTGAAGTTGTGACACTTTAGACATTTTTGCGTTGCAAGGATTATATCTAATTTTAAAACGCTCATTTAGGCAATTTTTTTATTAAAAATTTAAACACTAGGGATCTAAAAAATGGATTTATAGATCTGAATCATTGCACTGGGCCGGACTTAAAACTGTTAGCTAGTTAGCTTATTAAGGTGACCATATTTTTCTCACCAAAAATCGGATCGCTTCTGAACATTGCCTTGCCCCCCCCCCCAAATACTCTGCCTGTATGGGTTTTAAGGCATGTATAAAGGAGGGTGATTTTTAATATAAATATGAAATACGAATGTTGTTTTCAAAAACAGGTCATATGGTTTATTAGTCAGGACATTTTACAAAAACAAAATAAAAAATACATTTTTGCCTTCTTCTCCCACGTGCCGTGCCCTCTGACTGGCTGAATAATTAATTTTTGCGATATCTAAAAATTGGAACAAATGTTCGTCCCGATTGACCCTCTAAAAAAATCGGCCCACGGCTTAAACAATCGGGACTGTCCCTAAAAATTCGGGACGGATGGTCATTCTAAGTTAGCTTTAAATTTGATCTTTTTAAGTAAACTTTTTCTACTAATGCATATATTTATAACTTAATGTGAAATACATTTTCTTTAACAAATTTTGATAATACTGCGGAAAGATGTCACAATATCACGCATATAAAAAGTTAACACTTCTTACGTCTGGCAGAATCATTTTCCAACGTGTGAATGAGATTTTTCTTTTGAGCACAAATTTTTAAAATAAGGAAATGTAAGAGTAAGCACCGCAACTGAACATTAAAAAAAAAACTGTTGAAAATATAACGACAAAATAAATTGAAATGAATTAAATTAAGCCTAATTAAGCGCGGAAGAGCACTTTTATTCATTAAAAACACCAAATACTTAAATTGTTACTATTAAAAAACATACGAATTGTCGTACACTGATGGCGTCATTGGTAAACAGAGATTTCGATATATTTAAATAACCAATTTTATTATCGAATTCGATAATTATATTTGGATGCATGAAATGCCTTGCACAGAAGCATTTATCTACGGAGGGCTCTTCGTCCGTACCCTCCCGGCTCATGCAGTGAGTTTTGGAGAATTGAAGAGTATAATTTTTCACTACATATTAAAGTTTATCAAATGTCAATTTTAATATCGATATATAGTTCATCACTATACTGAAATATCAGTCTATGAAAATTCATTATCAGTGTACGACAAATCGTGTTTTTTTAAGTAGCATTTTTAGGTATTTGGTTCATAACGACATTATCAGTGAATGAACAAACTGAATGTTTTTTATAGTAACGTTTTTAGGTATTTGGTGTTTTTATTGAGTAAAAGTACTTTTCCACACTTAATTAGGCTTAATTTCGGCTAATTCATAAAAATGTATTTTGTCTTGATATTTTAAGTAGAGTGAAAAAGAAATGCTCACCTGGTACTTGTACCAAAGGAAACTATTTTTAACTCGGAATTTTAACATTTCCTTAATTTTCGTTTGGAACCATAATGAAAATAAACTATTTTATATTCTATTTGCTAACATTGGTCGTACGTTTGTCAAAATGATTTTATCTCTGTGTCCGAAAGATTAGACAAAGAGCAATCTCTCGAAACCGACATTCTATCTAGAGAACGTAGATTTTTTTTTCAATTTTTCATTCTTTATCTTTTAGATTGTCGTTTTTGCATTGTCAACGTAGCACTATTCTCGCGTTTCGCTAAAAAAACAAAAAAAAAAAAAAATCATCATTTTGTGTGATGACTTCTCCCAAAATAAAAATGAACGGTGTAAATGTTTGCATGTTCAACTTTATTAAGCATATTCTTGTACATAATATTGATTGATAAATCGCATGTTTCATGTGTAACATTGGACTCGGGTCCGATTATTGAATCGATATGATTTAAAATTTAATTTAAGACAGAACACTCAAAAGGGGCTTTGCTACACAAGTGATTGTGGAAGTCTCAATAATATAAATGTTCATACTGTCTCGAGTTCATATATATATATATATATATATATATATATATATATATATATATATATATATATATATATATATATATATATATATATATATATATATATATATATATATATTATATATATATATATGACAACTGTGTCTGCATCCGCAATTATTAAATGCGGATGTTGTGGATGCATAAAAATTTTGAAAGTTATTAATTTGTTGTCTAATGTTTGATTAATTTTCTGAATAGTATAAATTAGAAAATAATTATTTTTCATATATATATATATATATATATATATATATATATATATATATATATATATATATATATATATATATATATATATATATATATATATATATATATATATATATATATATATATATATATATATAACTTCCTTTCCTTCTCTTATTCACTGTGATGGTTCTGTTGATAACACTCCAACTGAAAAGGCTAATCTCTTCGACCTCCTGTCCTCCTCTAATTCAACCCTGGACGACTCCGGCGCTTCTCCTCCTACTTCTTCTCCTCCCAGATGTCCCGTCCCATTACCTGGCGCTTGACATATCTAAGGCATTTGATCTAGTATGCCTTCCAAGCTCCCTCCCTCCTTCTCTTTGTTTAGATATGTCTAGTTTTCTTTCTAATCGTTCCATTTCGGCTATTATTTGATGGGGCAACATCTTCATTTCCTGTCAATAGTGGTGTTTTTCAGTGTTCTGTCTTGTCTCCAATTAACTCTATTCCTTAATGACTTATTCATTAATGACCTTCTCAGCTGCTCATCTAACTCTACCCCATTCGTATGCTGATGACTCGTCCCTCCATTCTTCTACTCATTTTAAATCTGCTTCCCCTTGTGCATCTAGAAATCTCCCTCTCAAAGACACCTCCTAACCTTTCTATTTCTTTCAATAGTTGACAGTAAAAACATCTTTGACCTTCACATAAACAAAAAAAAAAAAAAAATGTCTTAGAAACCTCACATCACAATAGTTGCTAGGGCTGCCTCAATGAAGCTGGGAGTTCTGTTTTGGCTACGAGAATTTTTTACTTCTTCGCAGTTACCCCAATTATACAAGAGCTTCATCAGCCATTGTATGGAGTACTGCAGTCATATCTGGGGTGGCTCAGATTTCACCTGTCTTTTGGATAAGGCTGAGTCAAAGACTAAAGACTTATTAATTGTTCCGGTCTTTCTAATTAACATGACCCTTTGTCTTTGTCTTTGAGATGTGACGTTTGTGCCCTGTCTCTTCTCTATAGGATAGGTACTACAGCGACAAATGTTCGAGAGAACTGTTCACTCGTAACCTCTGCCATTACGACGGTCTCGTAGTACAAGTTATTCATTGTCTGCATATAAAATTTGTGTGGATATTGGCAGCTCCAGGCATGTCCTCTGTTATGCTTCCTTTTTTCCAGCCCTCTCGGTTTTGTGGAATTCATTCCCATCTCCTTTGTTTCCTGTTGAATTTAATCTCAATTACTTTAAATCCCACGTTTGTGCTCATCTAAGAAATTTCGTGAGGTGGGACTTGTAGGGTTTTTCTTATTCTTCTTTTTTGATCTAGCACCCTCTCCTTGAATAGGTCTCTGCCCGTAAGCGGTGGTGATGTGCAATATATATATATATATATATATATATATATATATATATATATATATATATATATATATATATATATATATATATATATATATATATATATATATATATATATATATATATATATATATCAAATTTTAATTTTTAAAACCACTAGATTAAAACAATAAAAAGTAAAACACTAAAACGAGATAACAAAGAAGAGTAAAAAAGAACATAACAAAGGCGGAGATTAAAAAGAAAACGGTCTGACGTTTCGGAACTGAACCTATCGTTCCCTCATCGGAGACACTAATAAGAAGAAACAGGAGAGTGGAGACTATTTAACACGTGGGAAGTACGATAAAATGCTGGTTTTCAAAATTTAATAAAAACAAACTAAGTGAGGGTGGCTGGCGTAAGAAGATATTTTTTGAAAATGGATTTTAAAAAATTTCCAACTACGTTATCAATTTCAAAGAAACATGTAGAAAGATTAAAATTTTTAGTATATTTTATAAAGAAAGACTCCACAAGCCGATTAAGATTTTTTGAATTGGAAGAAAATATAAATTTAGTATTATTCCAATTTATTACATGTTGTTGAGTGATATGAAGGAATATTGCGTTACTATGGTTACATCTCCTGATGTCAGCCTTATGTTGTTCAATGCGCGTATTGAGAGTTTTTATAGTTTCTCCGTAGTAATCCCCTTGACAAGTGTCACAAGGAACTTTGTAAACCCCCCCCCCCCGATTTTTCTATATGAGAGGTGGAATTCGAAATTAAGGAACAGGCCAACTTGTCGGGAAAGGTAAAAACAATATGAATATTATATAAACCGTTCAAAGAAAACCGCAAAGATGCAATGGATTCTGAATAAGGTAATATAAGTTTATTAGAAAGTTGGGAGCGAGGTTCTGAATTATTGTTATTATAAAAATGGGATAAAGCCTTATGGTGTTGCTTAGATATGAAATGATGTGTATATCCCAGGGAGAGAAACTGGTGAAATATAAAAGTAATTTCTTCATCCAAAAAACGGGATCGGTAAATCTTAGAGACCGGAAAAAGGTATTGAAAATGATGTTTTGTTTTATGTAATTGGGATGATCGGAGAAAGCGTGCAGGAGTTGATTGCAGGAAGTGGGCTTTCTATAGATTTTAAAGGAAAGATTTGTATCATTTTGACAGATAAGGAGGTCCAAGAACGAAATGTTATTATTATTTTGGGTCTCATAGGTGAATTTGATAGAATCGACTAAGCTATTCATTTCCGTTAGAAATTGTTGAACTGGAAAATCATTTGGAATTATGGCCAAAATATCATCAACGTAACGGAACCAACAATGGATATTGTTATATAGAGGGAGTGTGGTTATAAGTCTTGTTTCATAAAATTCCATATATAAATTTGCAACTACTGGGCTAAGGCTGTTTCCCATGCCTGTACCGAAAATTTGTCGATAATATTTATTATTAAATGCGAAAACGTTTTGCCTCATACAAATCTCGATTAATTTAATGAAATTGGGAAGTGGAATGGGGAGTTCGGTATTGAGTAATTTTTGAGTAAGGAAATCCAAAAATTGGGGAATAGGGACATTAGTGAATAGGCTTGTTACGTCAAAACTAATAAGGGAGTGATTATGAGGAATTCTATTGCTAATTTTTTCTTTAAAATATAGGGTGTTTTTTATGTGGGAAGAGGAGATGGTACCCAGCAGCGGAGAAAGTGATTTGGTGAGCCATTTGTTAAGTTTCGAAAAATTATCATTACTACAAGCAATGATGGGACGAAGAGGAACACCATTTTTGTGGAGTTTAGGGATGCCATGGAAATACGGGAGTGTTGGATTATGGACGGTGAGTTGTTTATAAATCTGCAGGGGAGAAGGTTTTTTACGTGGTTTTTAAAAATGTAAGTTTGGGAGTTTAAAGGATTACTATTTAATTTTTCATATATGGCGACATCATTAAGCATAAGTTCGGCTTTGTGTATATAATCTCGGTGATTTAAAATCACAACACCAGCTCCCTTATCAGCCCGACGAATAATGATATTTTTATTACGTTTTAAACTTCGAATGGCAAGGTGTTAACGTTTGGGGAAATGTGAATCGCTAGTTTGAAGCTTTTTTGCAATTATAGGCAATATGGACTTGTTTTCGTTAAACGAGGACAAAATGTGTAGTTTAATAATTGTTGATGTGCCAGGGGAGAAACCCAAACCTAGACCGAGCAATTCAAATTCACTGTTATTAAGTTGATAGTCTGACATGTTCGTAATAAGATTAGAGTTAGAAAAGGTTGTCCATATAGAATTTTTGCAGAGCTGTGCAAGTTTATCAGTTAAATGTAATTTATAGCGATTTAAATTACGCCGCACGTAAGAATTAATAAGGCCAACACCAGACTTGAAAATGTAAAACGGCAAAGTTTCTTGAAGTATTGTATATTGAATTTTACATAATGTAAAAAGGTAATTAATTTCATGATTTATGGAGGCAATACGATTTTGCAAAATAAGTTGGAAAATCTTCGGGAATGATTCTTGTTTAAAGTTGTTATACGAAGTAGGAATTAAGGTCTTTAAGGTAATAACAATAATTCAGAACCTCGCTCCCAACTTTCTAATAAACTTATATTACCTTATCCAGAATCCATTGCATCTTTGCGGTTTTCTTTGAACGCTTTATATAATATTCATATTGTTTTTACCTTTCCCGACAAGTTGGCCTGTTCCTTAATTTCGAATTCCACCTCTCATATAGAAAAATCGGGGGGAGGGGTTTACAAAGTTCCTTGTGACACTTGTCAAGGGGATTACTACGGAGAAACTATAAAAACTCTCAATACGCGCATTGAACAACATAAGGCTGACATCAGGAGATGTAACCATAGTAATGCAATATTCCTTCATATCACTCAACAACATGTAATAAATTGGAATAATACTAAATTTATATTTTCTTCCAATTCAAAAAATCTTAATCGGCTTGTGGAGTCTTTCTTTATAAAATATACTACAAAATTTTAATCTTTCTACATGTTTCTTTGAAATTGATAACGTAGTTGGAAATTTTTTAAAATCCATTTTCAAAAAATATCTTCTTACGCCAGCCACCCTCACTTAGTTTGTTTTTATTAAATTTTGAAAACCAGCATTTTATCGTACTTCCCACGTGTTAAATAGTCTCCACTCTCCTGTTTCAGGTTTCTTCATATTAGTGTCTCCGATGAGGGAACGATAGGTTCAGTTCTGAAACGTCAGACCGTTTTTCTTTTTAATCTCCTCCTTTGTTATGTTCTTTTTTACTCTTCTTTGTTATCTCGTTTTAGTGTTTTACTTTTTATTGTTTTAATCTAGTAGTCTTAAAAATTAAAATTTGATATATAATTAGAACACGAGTAGGGTTAGTGTTCTTTAACTTATTAAATATATATTATATATATAATATATATATATATATATATATATATATATATATATATATATATATATATATATATATATATATATATATATATATATATATATATATATATATATATATTACTACCGCTCACGGGCCAAGCCCTTTTCTAGGAGATGGCAGAAAAAAAAATCCACCCAATCCCGACTTAGGCAAATCTCTTGTAGCAGCAGATGGAAGCCTTAAAGACCAATATTAAATACAGCAAAAACAGATGATATATATATATATATATATATATATATATATATATATATATATATATATATATATATATATATATATATATATATATATATATATATATATATATATATATAGAGAGAGAGAGAGAGAGAGAGAGAGAGAGAGACGTAAACATTCGTATCTGCGGATGTGAAAAAAACAGAAATTCGCATTTACATCTGCATTCGCGCGGATATTAAAAATTTGACATCCGATACATCACTAATATATATCCTCTGGTAAATTAAGGCCAGAGGTCTGCATATAACCTACCAGTTGGCGAAAAGAATCAAATCAATGGTCGACAATTCGATGCATGGTTTTGAAATGTGCAAAAAAAAAAAAAAAAAAAAAATTTAAACGGTAAAAGAAGAAGGAAGAGTTTTTTAGACTTTACTTTCCCCATTTTTGATAGAATGAGCTTAAGCTTAGCTTTTACCCTACAAATATATATATATATATATATATAATAATATATATATAATATAATATATATATATATATATATATATATATATATATAATATATATTAATATATATAATATAATATATATATATATATATATATATATATATATATATATATTTTTTTTTTTTTTTTTTTTTTTTTCTCACGAGTGTAATTATCAAAATTAGGCCCAAAGTAAAGTCCAACATGTTCAAAGGGAGAGTGTTCAAGACTCATCTAAGGGATGAATGGAGTACATGAGAGAATAAACATACCAATTAAATTAGGATCAGAAAGATAGACAGAGAAAATTTGAGTCAAAGTGGAAAGAAAAGTCAAAAGAGTTAAGTACGTCCATAAAAATTTCAGATTAGCAATGTCCATTGTAATAAAAATTTAAAATATGCAAAGTTACAGCAATTAAGCCTTTTCTTTTGAAAAAAAAAATCTTTCCGAAATTCAATGTGTGCGGATGATGTCACATTTTTAAACTGTTGTTCTAGTTATAACCACAAGATGGCACTTCTCATAATTTCTGTAGAAATCTATATTTTTATATGAAGTAGCTTTCATTTTATGTCGCTTAAATAAATATATATTTTTAAAGTGTTTAGTAGAGTAATTTTGAACAAATCATAATTTGAATAATATTTGTTTTACTTGACAATTAAATTTGTTACAGCTTAATTAAAATACCGCTAAATTCAAGTGGCAGATCTCTTTTTTTTCGTAAAGACTTCGAGCCAAAATTCATCTTGGGGCCTAATTGTTTTGACTAAATACTAAACTACTAGTAAAAAAATATATATTTTATATTTTTTTTGTACGACACACCAAAATACACCGTTTTTAAAGTACAAACGTAATGAAAAATAGAATTATCTGAAGATTCTGACAACTCTATCTGGCAATAATATTATTTTTATCTGATTTTAGAACGAAAACATAAAAAGTTCAGGAAACTTACGAAATTGAGCTCCCCACTAATAGAAAGGAAGTTTTATAAGATTGCTTTAACTTTTTATTAAGGTAAATTTTGTTGTAACAGTGATAATAAATGGAAAGTGATGTAACAGTTCAACAGGCAAAGCGAATTGAAGAGACTTAGTGAGAAAAGAAAAGTTGAAAAGTAGAAAACCATAGACTGCATTTTTCAAGACCAATATTGGTAGATCTACACCAGGTATGTGAGATATACTTCTTAAATTGAAGAACAATCAGCTGCCTTAATAGATAAAAAAAACCAGGCTTGAGAATATATATATATATATATATATATATATATATATATATATTATATATATATATATATATATATATATATATATATATATATATATATATATATATATATATATATATATATATATATATATATATATAGTTAAAAAAAAATCATGATTGTTTTGATTTATTTGATTTTTTGAATTTTTTAGTTACAAATCTTTTACATTAGTAAGCTTTTTCGTCTAAGTAATTAATAAGTAAATATGGTAAATAAGCAAGTATAATTAATTAATTAGCTTAATTAAGTACGTAAGCCTTTTACAGTAAATATCTAAAGCCAGAATTCAAAAGTAGAAAAGTGTTTCAGGTCTCAATAATTTAGGAAAAAATATCATAGGACGGTGATTAAATATTCCCCCAGCTCGATGAAATGCTTAAATTTAAATTAATTTTAATTTATTTACATTTTTTAAGCTCTCTTATAATGTTCTGAACTTTAAAATATGAAGATAGTGACGTCATTTTCTAAAAAAAATAAAACAATCAATAAAATAAAATAAAAATCACAAAAAATTAACTGATTTATTTAATTCGATTTTCATTATGCCAACCCTAGAAAAAAGTAAGTGAGGCTTTAAAAGTGACCGTGTTATTTGCCTCAATTAGAAATACGGGCAATATCCTCTTAGAATTTGATGCTTTTAGTTGGATTAAATGACATATAGTATTATAAATGAAAAATAGATTAAATATGGGATAGAACAAACCTTGGAGAAAGCAATTAATTATAAATTTAAGGAATGAACAGTGGTCATATACAGCCGCTACATTTGAACAATTGGAAAGAAAATTAAACAAAGGATTATAGAGGGAAGAATGTCCTGTAAGAAAGGTATGGAAATAAAAACTTTGTGCCACACTCAATCGAGAGTTTTTTATAATTTCAAAGTCATAGTAAGGGTATCATTGAAGTGACCACAAAAGGCAGGAAAATGAATAGAGAAGTTCTCCATTCGAACGCTCAATACGGATGTCATGCTGGAGATCTGAAATAAGATTAGGAAATTTATAAAATTTCAAAATATTTCTGTTATGGATGGAATCGAAAACTTTATAAAAGACGGAAGTTAAGCATTAGGATGATAGCTAGAAGGTTGCGAGGGTTCTCCCTTTTCTTATATATATATATATATATATATATATATATATATATATATATATATATATATATATATATATATATATATATATATATATATATATATATATATATATATATATATATATATATATATTAATGAAAAAATTTTGGCAAACGTTTTCGGAATAACGTCTTTTATCAAGCCAAACTTAAGAGTTAAAAAAAAGTTAAAACTTTTTATCAATACATCATTCAATGCTTATTTATTCTTTTCGAGATATAACCTCTCAATTTTGTAAATTTTGAAATCTGCTGAAGATTATGTCGAATAGATGGAATAAATAACTGAGTTTTTGAGGCAATAAAAATAAAATTTTCTTTTTAACTTGGATTCTAATTATCCCCAGCTTTGATGGAATAGGAGTAGAGGTGAAAAAAACACGCATTTAAATTATTTTTAATATTTAGTTTAATGTTTATCAAAATAATCGGAATCATCTGCACTCTAAATTTATTTTTAATCAGTCATCGATATAATCATGACATTTATTTGTTTATATCGATTATTTTCGTATTGTGATCCAAAGCTTCAAAAGTGTCTGTTATAAATCGATTATTTGCATACTACCTTCATTTGATTTTAATTCTCTCTGAAACCACATCTTCGACTTTCTTACTGCAAGTACGGTAATACCTGTTTTAGTTACGCTATGAAGATTTCTTATTTAATTTAAAGACATTCTTCGTCTCAATAACATCTTCTTCGGAGGTTGTCTCAGAGCAACTATTCCAAATTGACCTCTTCTTCTTAATAAGAAAAATGATGGTACAAATTTTTTTTTTATCTTCAATGCTCTTTGGCTAAGGATAATTTTTTTACTATATATATATATATATATATATATATATATATATATATATATATATATATATATATATATATATATATATATATATATATATATATATATATATATACAAAATTTAATTTGCAATAACTTATATTACTAAGAAAAAAAAAATTAAAGAATTGAAGTTGATAAGTACAGATTTCGTTTAACTATAACCTATTCGTTATATATATATATATATATATATATATATATATATATATATATATATATATATATATATATATATATATATATATATATATATATATATATATATATATATATATATATATATATATATATATATATACTTCGTCACAACATTTAATTTTTATAAAAGAATTTATGGATTCGGACAAGTTATTGTTTAAATTTATATTGCGAAGCTCCAAATGATTTAATATATATTTAAATTTAGTTTATTTATTGAGTGAATAGGAAACAAAGTTTAAGTGTGCTTTTATTGCGTATATAAAAAGTAAATTTGTATTTTTATACATTTATAAAAAGTTATGTTACATTTCATAAAGTTTGATTAGGCTAAATTACGTTACTTTAGATTACGTTAAGTTAGGTTAAGGTTAGGTTAGGTTGAGTTAGGTTAGGTTTTAATAATAATAATATTTAAAAGTATATTAAAATGCATCTCTGAGTTTAAAACAATTTAACTTTAAGTAATATTTATTTATTTATTAAAAGGATGTATGTTTTTATAAAGGCTCAAAAGAATTGTTTTATTTACATTTGTAACTTTTTTGGACTTCAGAATAAATTTAAATAATTAATTTTTTATGATTATTTCCAATTTTTAGTTTTAAGTTGAAGCCAATATTGTTGTTCGATTCCTATCATTTGTCTTAAAAATTAAAATATTGTGATGAATTGAACAAGCTCCTATATATATATTATATTATATATATATTATATATATATATATATATATATATATATATATATATATATATATATATATATATATATATATATATATAATATATATATATATATATATTATAATATTATTGAAGATCACTTCTACCACGAATACGAAATTGTATTTCTTGATTCTCAGTTCTTTTCTAAAAAGTTTTTCTTTTCTAAATGTTTCAGGAAAACTGAAATAATATATATATATATATATATATATATATATATATATATATATATATATATATATATATATATATATATATATATATATATATATATATATATATATATATATATATATATATATATATATATTAGGGATGGAGCGATACCAAAATTTTTACCGATACCGATACCGATACCTAAAAATTACCAGATACCGATACCGATACCGGTATCGGTATCGGAAAATATGCCGATACTACTACCGATACCGATACTTTACTCTTATCCAAAAAATTTTCCGATACCGATACCGATACCGGTATCGGAAAATATGCCGATACTTGCCGATACCGATACCGATACTTCACTCCATCCCTATTATATATATATATATATATATATATATATATATATATATATATATATATATATATATATATATATATATATATATATATATATATATATTATATCAACGATTTTTTTCTTAGCACGTTTAGGAACCACAGTTGATCATCTTAGGTTCGTGGGAACAAGTTTTAGTGTCCACTTTTATACAATCTAATAAACCGAATTAAAGAAATTAAGAACGTATGATGCAGGTGCGTCTTTCTGGGTACTTCTCTACATTCTTTGTGGCCTCCCTAACATCATCATTTGCACATCCATAAGTAAAACCAATACCAGTTTGCTTTCAAAATTAATAGTCGGTTAGGATAATACTAACTCAGTTTCACCAGAATCATTTAAAACATTAGCATTATCAAGAAATGTAGTAAAGATCAGTTCATCAATAAAAACTTCCGAAAGGGTGTGATTTAAAAAAAATGCTAGAAATGAATGGGAAAAATGTAAGAGGCAACCAAAACAATATAAACCAACAAACTGACTGAATTGGATGAACAAACGAGATTTAGAAATGACTATGTCACAAAATGATCCTATGCAAGTACTTTAACAGCCAGTGCAAAGGTTTAATAAATATGAAAAGTGTTTTGAATAGTCAGGATGTTGCGAAATTTTATATATACACCATAATTAATATAAAAATGGCATATTTATAGGGGTAGGAAGTAACGTATATTCCATGTTATTTCCCATCAACTAAGCACAACAAATCTTGGTTTAACTACTTGTTCTCGGGCTATTCGCCTCAAGGATGCTGCCTTTAGGGTTTACCATCGTCTTCGAACTCAAGAAACTCATATAATTTATATTTCATTCCGGAATCGAGCAAATTCTATTCTCCTTATCACTAAAAACTCATTTCTCCGTTGAAAATTCAAAAATCCTTCTGGTTCTTCTTCTTTTCCTTTCTGGCATTTTGAAAAAAATGTCAACTCTTAACTTTTTTCTTCCTCTTTTCCTCCTCTAGTATCTTCCGAAGACACAACTGCCGGTTTACCTTCTAATAAAGCTGAACTCTTCGCTCAAACTTTTGCCTCTAATTCCACCCTAGACTTTTCCGGAATTATTCTTCTGCCTTCAACCAACTCCAACTCATTTATGCCTAAAATTGTAATTTCTTTTATAGATGTCATTTCTGTTCTCTCTGAGCTTAACACTAAGAAGGCGTATGGTCCTGATTGTATTCCTCCTGCGGGGGACCCTTCTCAATCCTCTAACTAGGGTCCTATTTTTTTTTTACTTTCTTTCTTTCTAAAATTTTCGAATATATCCTTATCAGGAAGATTTGGAAGCATCTCAATTCTTATCTTATCTTATCTCTTATCACCAGTATGGCTTTCGTAAGAAGCGCTCTACTGGTGATCTTCTTTTCCTTCTTTCTGACTGTTAGTCTTCTGCTATTCTGTGTTTCGGTGGATCTTTTGTTGTAGCCCTGGATATATCGGAAATCTTCGATAGAGTCTGGTACAAAACTTTGATTCAAACTTCCCTTTTTCGGAATCCATTCTTCTCTCTGTGACTTTTTCTCTGATTTCCTTTCTGGTCGTTCTATAGCAGCTGTTGTGGATGGCCATCGTTCTTCCTTTAAATCTGTAAATAGTGGTGTTTCTCAGGGATATGTCATATCGCCAACTCTTTTTCTACTTTTCATTAAGGACCTCCTCTCTATTATTTCAACTCCTATCCACACCTATGCCGATGATTTCACACTTCTTTACTCTTTTCATTTTGAAAACTACCCCTCCCTAACAGCAGTTAGTTAATGCTAGGAAGGTGTCACTGGAGCAACTAACCTCTGATCTTTCTCGTATTTAAAATGGGGGCAGAGAAAACATGGTCGTTTTAAATACTTAAAAAATTAAATTCCTCCATTTCTTTACTCAACACAACTTTTTACGCAGTTATGAAATCTTAGAAAACACACAATTCATACATTCACCTGATCTTAATATCCCGGCGCTTTTCCCCCGTGATCTTTTTCGGAAGGATCACATTACTTCGTTTTCTAAACAAGCTTCCAAGAGGTTAGGTGTTCCGAGGCGCCTTCAGAATTTTTTCTCGCCACACCAGTTGCCTATACTTTATAGGGGTGTTGCTTACCCCTGTATGAAGTACGCTTCACACATTTGAGCTCGTTCCACTTATATAACTCTTCTTGAAAAGGTGGAATCTAGGACTTTTAGTCTTCTCAACACTTCCGCTCTCACTAATTCTCTCCAGTCTCTTCTGTTGGTCGAATTGTTGCGCCATTCTCTCTATACTATCGCTACTTCAATGAACACTGATCATTGAGAGGGGTTTATGCGATACGTCTTTTTACACAATCTCATCCTTTCTCTGTCCAACTCTCCGACCCCAAACTTAACAGATACGCCCAATATTACATGTACTCAACCTATAAAGTATGGAAAATACTCCTTTTATCTGTTTTGCCCACTTCCTTGATTTACACGTCTTCAAACGCCGTGTATTGGGACATATCGGCCATTAACTGACTATGATTCTGACTTCCCTCCAATTCTGGTGGAATTTGTTAGGCCCCTGGCCCTTGCCCACCTGAGGAGATTATATATATATATATATATAATATATATATATATATATATATATATATATATATATATATATATATATATATATATATATATATATATATATATATATATATATATATATATATATAATACTCTTTGAAGAGAGTTATAAAGTACAAATCAAAAGAGTTATACCGGAGAATATATTTCGCCAAAATTATTTATAGCATTGTTAAGGGAACTATTGAGGACACTAAATTTGGAAAATATATGCTGAAACATAACGGAAAGTACCTAAATAATATATCCTAATAATATAGTGCTGTTCACATCAATTGTGAGAAATTACAGAATGGCAGTGAAGTTAGCAGGAAAGAGGGATTGAAAATGAACTTAGTCAAAGCCAAAGAAATGTACAATTAATAAGCACATAACTACAATACAGATAAGGGTTGAGAACTCTGTCGTAGAGTAATTTCAGGAAGGCATTTACCTTGTAACTAGTGGCGGAGTAAGGTCGTCGTGGCCACCCGGAAAAGTTCTTCCATGGGGATCCCCATATATATATATATATATATATATATATATATATATATATATATATATATATATATATATATATATATATATATATATATATATATATATATATATATATATATATATATATATATATATATATATATATATATATATATATATATATATATATATATATATATATATATATATATATATATATATATATATATATATATATATATATATATATATATATATAACTGCTTTGTTTTATCTCAAGGATTTATTTTTATACTTGCCAAGTGTCTCCATTGGAGGCCCCTAACAATCCGGGAACCCCCAAAGATCCAAGATTCCAGCATGAAGATTGGATAAGGTGGGACAAGATAGTACACCAAATTAACAAATATTGTAAGCAGATAAAAGGAAGAAAAATAAACGAGATAAACAGTTCGTGATCGTCGAATGACGAGAAATAAAATAAAATTTAGATTAAAAGAGAGAAGAGCAAAAATTTTGCCCAAAGCAAAAAACTTGTAACAGTTCAACAAATATTTTAAATTGGGTTCCATTAAATCGGAAACGTCGAAGTGATCGACCGTGTTAAAGGTGGACAAATAAATTACAACAGCTGCAGGAAAAAAAAGAAGCAAAAATCCAACTTCAACAGTTCAACAAAACTGGAAGCGACTACATGTTTGTCCTGCAATGGATAAATACAGTTTGTTGATGATGATGATGATATCTCACCTTTCTCACCAAGCTCCTGTAGGTGCAGAGCGCCTGTCAGTAATCCTGCACGAAATCCCTCCACTGTCGTCTATCTTCGTATCTTCTCATCTCCTCCACATCCTCGATGTCTCCCCCTCTCCCCTCAATTGCCATCCTGATGTTATCTTTCCATCTAATTCTCGGTCTTCCAACTCCTCTCCTTCAAATCGGCCTCCATTCATAAAATCTCCTCGGATACCTGTCTTCATCCATTCTCTTCACATGTCCAAACCATCTCAATTGTCCCATCTCAATGAATTTTAATATGTTCTCCACTCCTAATTCCTCTCTTATATTATCGTTTCTTCTTCTATCCAGTCTCGTCACACCCATAATCACCCTCAACACTCTCATTTCGCATGACTGGATTTTACTTTTATCTCTTGTACTTAAGGGCCCACGCCTCATATCCATACACTAGTATTGATCTCAGGATACTAGTGTATATTATAGTTTTTACTTTCCTTGGGACATTTCTATCCTTCATCAAAGGATATAAGGATATCAGTGCGCTATTAAATTTGCCACGTCTTACATCCAGTTCACGGCTTGTACTGTTCTCAGATCCGAAACACACTCCCAGATATTTAAAGTGATCTGACTGTTTCAGCGCTCTGCCACCCACTCTCACGTTCAAATTTTCCTGCATCTTTCCAATCACCATAACTTCTGTTTTGTTCGCATTAATCCTCATTCCAACTTGCATTCAGAATGTCATTCCAAGCTCCAATCATATCTTGTAAAATTTCCTCAGTATCAGCGAACAAAGCCAGGTCGTCTGCGTAACCAAAGATTTCCCCATTTACTCTTCTTTGTGCCATCTTTCCACAATAGTCCATAAATGTTATGAACAATATTGGGGAGAGCACGCTTCCTTGCTTCACTCCCGTAGTAATTTTAAACCAATCACTATTTCCGATCTGTGTCTTTACTTTACATATGCTATCAACATATGTACTTTCTATTGCTGTTATTAATTTTCTCGGTACCTGATATTCCCTTCCTCTCAGTATGTTCCACAGAACACTTCTCGGGACTCTGTCAAAGACCTTCTCTAAGTCTACGAAAGCCAGGTATGTGGTATTGTTGAATTCCCAGCTCTTTTCACATATCATTTTCAACGAAAAGATAAGATCGAAAGTCGATCTTCCCGGTCTGGATCCATACTGCCACTCATCCAATTTATCTTCCATTATCTCTCTCAATCTCCTTTCCAATATTCTTTCATATACCTTTGCTATATGAGGTATTAGAGCTA
Organism: Armadillidium nasatum; assembly: GCA_009176605.1. Lineage (NCBI taxonomy): Eukaryota > Metazoa > Arthropoda > Malacostraca > Isopoda > Armadillidiidae > Armadillidium > Armadillidium nasatum. The sequence goes on from SEYY01005409.1 coordinate 19,627, forward strand.
TGCCTCTGTAATTCTTACAGTCTGTTTTATCCCCTTTTTTATATATAGGGAATGATGATGATGATATATATATAATAATAATAATAATAATAATAATAATAATAATAATAAATAATAATAATAATAATATAATAATAATAATAATATATATATATATATATAATTAAAAAAATATGGGTATTTATTATCGTTTTGAATTTAAATTAAATGCTGATTTAAATATCGTCATAGATGGACAAACATAACAAGCAAAATTATATATATATATATATATATATATATATATATATATATATATATATATATATATATATATATATATATATTATATATATATATATATATAATATATATATATATATATATATATATATATATATATATATATATATATATATATATATATATATATATATTAAATTTAAAATGATAACAAAATGCATATTTTTAACTTTTACCTCATATTGAGTAAAATATTTGTTGACTAAGTAAAGCGAGGCAATTTTATTTGTTTTGAATAAATTAAATTTAATTAAAATATCACCACCATTCAAACTGCATTCAAAGGAAAAAATTATTTAAATTTTCTTTTAGTATCCCTAAAAATTATCTTTTCTTTGATTCAACTCTTAAAGAAATTTAAGCAGTAACTATTGTAAATTGCAGAAATAATATATACTTTTGAGGTGATTCTTTTAATTGTTAAAATTCTTCATAATTTATTTTTAAGAGAGAATATTTCACTAATTCACTGAAAATTCAAAATTACAAAACAATTTAGGCTACACTAATTCAATTTTGGCAATTAGGTTTTGATTTTGTAATTTTCAAAGTAATCAAGTAAAATATTTCTTCTTTTTATCGTTCTTTATACCTTACCAGCAAATATAGTTATTCTTTTTTCTTACATTCTAAAATATTAAAGAGGGATTTGGTACTCTGTCTCATTTGAAAATTATTCATGATTTGGAATACGCAAAGAAATGACAGTCTTCAAGCATCTACAAAGGTGAGAGTTATTAAGTCATTACAAGTAATAAATTAGTAGGATCATGTTAGAAGCTTATTAGAGATTCACTCAGCTCCTGAACTCGGAAATTACTTTCATTTATGATACGAGAAGAATCAAGCTCGACCTGATGTGCGAAATGTTTGTTTTAGCTAAATGTTTTGCTTTTATTTTTTTTTTTATTTATTTATTTATTTATTTATTTTTTTGAAATTTTTGCTGATTTCCTGAATTTAATTTGTTCAGTTTTAGAACTCTAACCTTGAGAAAAGTCAATTTTATTGTCCATTCGAGGTTCTTCATTAATTTCTTTGTTTAAGGAAATTCTTTATTTTTTCGATGAGATACAAAAACCTTCAATTTAAGGTACGTTTCCTCTATTTTGCCATCTAACTTCTGAATGAAACAGTAGGTTTCATGAATCAGTTTTCTCATCAAATAATAAGACCACAAAAAACCGATGCACAACGACGTGACTTTTAATAGAATTTACTTATTGAATAAGGTGTCTTTTTCTGCTTGGTATTAGACACTTTGCGCAGATATTTTCTTGATGAATAAAGCTAATACTAGGCTAAAATTTGACCAAAGTATGTTTGTAATGAAGTGGTACTGAAGAAAGGAAAAAAAATAATAAAATGCAAAGAAAATGGAGGCGAGAGCTGAAATAGAACCCAAGACATTGTTTACATTTGTATATGCGTGATAAATTCAAAGATGACTCCTGTGCAAAACACAGACAAGCAACGTTCTAGAAGATATCGAACATCAACAAACTACAAGATGTTAGAAAGGTATAACAAATTTGAATAGCCGATAAGAATTTCAATACGGTAAACTGTATGAGAGACAGGAAAATCAAAAGCAACTGTCCATCGAATTTTAAAATTTAAATTTGTAAGTCGAAGATCTCATCTGAAACGTTTTAATTAACTTATCATTATAACGTTAGTAGTATATGGCGCGCTTTCGGGGGTGCCAGATTTTGCTACTTTTCGAAAAAATCTGGTAACTTAAGCCATACTACTAACGTTCTTCGATATAAATGTATTTACTTGGTTTCTGAATAATTGCCGTAGCTACTTTAAACTTTACTATGTGGATATATATATATATTTTTGTGAAATACTGCACTCAGTGAAAACTTTTCTATTGCATATGCATATATTTTGTTCAAAATCTTCAATATATTGAATGCCTGAAGATTTTGAACAGAAGTGATTAAAAGTTAACTGGGAAGATTTATATATTCTTCCAATGTAAAGTGATAATTGTTTTTACTTCCTTGGAAATATTCTTGAGTCTGTTAAGAAAACCATTTCCAAGTATTGCAGCAAAATATTCTCTTCTAAAAATGAAACATTTTATACCCAATGAAATGAAGACTACGAACAAGAGTCTTTTATAAATTAAAAATCAAAACAAATCATACAGAAGAAAATGATTTCTGAAATACGATTGTGCTGCCAAGAAAAATTTGATCATTTGAAAAAAAGGCTAATAATTAAGATGAATTTAATATCCCAGACAAAGAACACTTGTAGAAGATAATAAAATTTAATATAATGTAAGACTGGTCATATTATTTCAAAATGAAAAATTCGGAGCAAAATCGTAATTAATTGACTTTAAAATTGTTATTAAAATACCACTCAGCACAATTTTCTAATTGCAGCATTGGTTATTTAAAAAACTTTGTTTTTCATTTTGTTATTTTTTCTCAAAAAAAAAAAAAAAAAAAAAAAGCATGAAAATAATAGGTGAAAAAATTTAAATGCTTGCCAATCCTAAAACTGGGCAAAAAGAAATATTATATATATATATATATATATATATATATATATATATATATATATATATATATATATATATATATATATATATATATATATATATATATATATATATATATATATATATATATATATCTTACGTTCTGAAGCCAGAAGATGTTCCTTTTTGTGAACGCATCTGTAAGATAAAAATAAATAAATAAATAGATAAATGCTCAACACAAGTTTTCCAAATAAAGAAATTTTACACTGATTCTCACATCTTTAATTTTCTTTACAATAAATATCGTCCCACATTATTTTGAGATCTCGGATCTGTGAACCCCAGGGCATCTCTAACCGCACTTCTCTTCCTCTTTCTACTCCAGCTTTTTCTAACATATGGATTCACACACAAACATGCAACACCTTTCCTCTTCCTAAACACTTCAACATTCTAGACACCAACTCTTACCCCACGTCGTTACACATACTGGAATCTCTATATATTCTTAAATAAAAACCAGACTTAAACAATAATCATACCACTACCCCTCTCTATATCGCTGGTTCCTAAATCTATTTGGGTCCTTATATGCTAGACACAACACAATAATTCAAATAATATGATTCTTTCTCTTATAACCTTTTTACCAATGCTTTGTGAGTGTGTGATAGTATCTTAATGAATGATTTGTTGTATACATCTGGATTCGTAAGCATTAACACCAACTACGCAGTTGTTACATTAAATTTCAGCTCCAACATTTATCATTGATTTGATTTGTTTTTCATATGTTTGACTGTAATTTATCATATCTTTGTATCAATTCAAACAACCAACCACTTATCTAGTTTATATAACTTTTTGGTAATTTATTCAACCTCGCCTCCTTAGTAACTATGTAGTAGACGTCCCTTCTTGTCGTGTTTTAATTTACTGTGTAGAAGTTTATTTAGTTTATAATAATAAACTTAAAAGGTTTATAGTGTTAATTTTAATGGCGTTTATATCAAAATTGCAATTAATTGTTCTTTCTCTTTCTCACAGCTATATACTTTTGAAAATGGTTTCAGGATGAAATCGAAACGTAGAGAATAGTGTTAATAATTTTTATAGTTAATAAATCATTGATGAATAATAGTCTAACTCCACCTTAACTTGATGCCATGCTTATTTTTCGTCATACTATTTATAATAAAGATTAAGCTCAAATGGAGCACTATCATATATATATATATATATATATATATATATATATATATATATATATATATATATATATATATATATATATATATATATATATATATATATATATATATATATATATATATATATATATATATAGAGAGAGAGAGAGAGAGAGAGAGAAAGAAAGAGAGGCTGGATAGTGGATGAATTTATAAAGAATGATAGAAAAATTAACAAGGAATTGAGATAGATAATTAGATCTAGATAGATAGATAGATAGATATTGAAAAACATATTTAAGTAAAAGATGTACTCACGTGCAGGTGGTTTCATCAAATGTTTGACCAGTGGAGCAGTTTTGCATTCGTCTTTGGAAATATTTGCATTCACAGACACATCCATTTTCATTCCATCGGTGGGTTCTATTCTTATCTTTCAGGCAGATTTCTTCATCTTCCCTTTATATATATATATATATATATATATATATATATATATATATATATATATATATATATATATATATATATATATATATATATATATATATATATATATATATATATATTATAATATTTTCTTTTTTCCAAGAAGGATTTTCACTCTATCTGTGTGATCAGCATCCTTCTTCATCTGATCGCTAAAATCCCTCTTCAAGAGCTCTTCGAAAGATATTGTTTTACGGCTCGTCAGTTTCAATGCTAGTCTTTGAGTTTTATTTACACTCTTTCACTTTCAGTAGACGCTAATCTAACCTCAAAATTTTTCCTAGAGCTCTCCAGAAGATTAAGCTTCTCGGAACTTGGTTTCCGATGCTGATTATGTAGTTGTTTCAAGCAGTACTAAAGGGTTGGGTTGCTTATCACATATATAATATAATATATATATATATTATATTATATATTATAATAATTATTATATATATATGGCAATTCACATCGATGCTTACAAACTTCGACAGATAGAATATTTATTGAACATTATCACCATGAAATTCCACCGAATAATGTATGGCCTTAAGCCATTCGTTTACGTGATATCGAGGGGACAATTTGGGAATGAAACAAAAACCATACACCATAGTTTATTACGTAACAGGTAACATAGGGGGATGTCTTTACAACATATATTTACAATGTAAGCCCCCGGGATGGGTTCACAACTCGCACCAGTGGACCATATTAGCCGGCAATTGCCGGAGGTCCATAGTGGACCTAAAATGTGTTGCGATTTCCTCTTTCCTCGACCCCGCCCAGTAAATATTTCATGTAGGGAATTTTTCCCCTTACACCAGCTGCTTTAGATGACACAAATTAATTCTCAAGAACTAAGGTCAGGGGACATAGGCGGTCATGGAATCAGATCATCGATACTACACCCGTGGGACCCTACCACTAT
>SEYY01005410.1:10000-20000 GCA_009176605.1 Armadillidium nasatum
AAAAAAAAAAATAAAAAAAAAAAAAAAAATTTATTAATTATTATCATTTTTTGAAGTATATTTTGGATTGAGGTATAAAACCTCATACAAATTTAACTAATATATATATATATATATATATATATATATATATATATATATATATATATATATATATATATATATATATATATTATATATATATATATATATATATATATATATATATATATATATATATATATATATATATATATATATATATATAAAATAAAAATAATAAAATAAAAAAATAAAATAAAAAATAATATATATAATATATATATATATATATATATATATATATATATATATATATATATATATATATATATATATATATATATATATATATATATATATATATATATATATATATATATAATATATATATATATATATATATATATAGAATGAAAGAAAAAGATTAAATGTCTTAATAAATAAAATAATTAATTAAAATTAAAAAAAAAAATATATATAATATATATATATATATATATATATATATATATATATATAATATATATATATATATATATATATATATATATATATATATATTATAGCACCCTTCACGGGTAAAACCCTATTATTTAAGGAGGGGTGTTATATTATATATATATATATATATATATATATATATATATATATATATATATATATATATATATATATATATATATATATATATATATATATATATATATATATATATATATATATATATGCTCCCCTATTTTTGCTCTTCTCATGTTCTACTTTCCAACTCTATTCTTGTCGATCTGAACAGGATTTTCCAGATGGGGTTTTAGCAACCTTGTGAAATTCAACTTCGCTTCACTTCACATCTCTCAAAACCACATCTCAACTTCCCTATATTCTTCGAGGCTCTCCCATCTCACTGTAGATAACATTAACATTCTTGACTTAAACATAAACAAAAAATTGTCTTGGAAACCACATACCACAATGGTTGCTAATGTGGCTTCTAAGAAGATGGGAATTCTATTTAGGGTTTGAAATTTTTTTTTTTTCCTCTGAGCAGTTACTTCTATTATATAAGGGTCTTATTCACCCATGTATGGAGAATGGAGTTCTGTTCTTATATTTGGGGGCGGGGTGGGGTCAGGTTTCTCAACTCTCCTGAATAAGGTTACTAAGTATTATAATGTTTATTTAGTTATTCATTTATTTATAATTCATTTAAGCATTTAATCTTTTTCCTTTTTTTTTTTTCAAGTAATTCCGAAGTTCTTTTAATAATAATAATAATTTCTAAATCTGCGTTAGCAGCATGAGCAGTGCATGGTATTTCATGTTTGTCTATAAGGAGCATGTTTATAATGCGGATTTAGAAATTAAAATTAGTAGTAGTAGTAGTAGTAGTAGTAGTAGTAGTAGTATGCGTAGTAATGAACTTTTAGAAAACTAATATGTTAAAAAATTTAGATATTATTCGAAATTTCAACTAGAAACTGAAAACATTTTATTTTTGTTATCCATATAATTTTTTGCAAAATTTATATTTTTATAATAAAGAAAAATTTTAAATAATTTTAATAAAATTAAAATTATTTTTAGTTTTTTTAAATTAACTTTACATTTTAAATTATTTAATAAAAGTGGCAATACTAAAGTTTTAATACAATAAAATATTAACCTTTCAAGTATTTTAAAGTATATTTTGGACTGAGGTTTAGAACCTCATACAAATTAATTTTACATATTTGATCTTTTCTTTACTTTTTATCCCCACTTTTTCTGCTTTTCGTCAGTGACCTTCTCTCTGTTACTTTATCTCATATCCACTCCTATGCTGATGACTCCACCCTTCATTACTCTTTTCAATTAGACTCAAGGAATCAAGGAAGGTAGCTTAAAGAGCAGCTGACCTCTGATCCATCTCACATTTCAAATTGGGGCAGAGAAAACATGGTCGTTTTCAATGTCACCAAAACTCAATTCCTTCATCTCTCTACTCGACACAATCTTCCACACAATTATATCTTCTTCGAAAACATTCAACTCAAACCTTCATCTCTTCTTAATATTCTTGGTGTTTCTCTTTTCTCGTGATCTTTCTTGGATAGAGCACATTTCCTCTCTTTCTAAACAAGCTACTAAGAGATGAGGTGTTCTGAGGAGTCTACAGTATTTGTTCGCGCCAACCCAATTGCTTGCTCTGTATAGGGGTGTTGTTCGCTCCTGTATGGAGTACGCCTCATACACCTGGGACGGTTCCACTCATATAGCTCTCCTTGAAAAAGTGGAATCTAGGGTTTTTCGTCTTATCAACTCTCCTGCTCTCACTAATTCTCTCCAGTCTCTTTCTGCCCGTCGAATTGTTGCGTCACTCTCTCTATACTATCGCTATTGCAACGAACACCGTTCTTCTGAACTCTCTCCTCGCATACCTCTTCCATTGAGAAGGGCTAGTGTGACTCGTCTTTCTACACACTCTCGTCCTTTCTCTGTGCAACTCTCTGAACCAGACTTAACCGCTTTGCTCAATCTTACATGTACTCTACTGGTAAAGTCTGGAATACACTCCCTTCATTTATTTTCCCAACTTCCTATAACTTATACACCTTCAAACGCCGTGTATCAGGTCATGTCGGCCTTTAATTTGACCAAGTTCCCGACTTTCCTCCTAACTCTGGTGGAAATTTTATTAGACCTCTGCCTTTTGCCTACCAGAGGTGAATATATATATATATATATATATATATATATATATATATATATATATATATATATATATATATATATATATATATATATATATATATATATATATATATATATATATAGAGAGAGAGAGAGAGAGAGGATTGGAAGGGTGGTTTGAGGTCTTCTGACGAAGTGTTGAAGATCTTTTCGTCTGAAGAAAGAAAAGAATAGATTGAATGCAAGAATCCAGATCATTATTTAGAAGCAATTGGAAAATATTTTGGTCGAAGAAAATATTTAAATTTTATTGAATTTAACATTTGGAATTAAAATAAGTTGAATCAAAATTAATATTTAATCTATCAAGAGGAGCAACAAAATTTTCGAAAGAGGTCTTTTAGTAATTTTAAATCAAAATCATATGTGAAGTAACAAAATTTTCGGAAGAGGTCTTTTAAATAATTTTAAATCAAAATCATCCGTGAAAAAATAAAATTTTTAATTGAAACTTCTAGATAACTTCTGGTAGAAAAGGATTGGGATTTCGACGTAGTCAGAACAAATGAGGAATTATTCTTCGCCTGGTTCTAAAGGCTGGGAACCTTTTACACCAGTTTTTTTTTTTTCTTCCCAAGTACGGCTGCAGGAATATGAAGTTTCTGCAGCCGACACTACCCTGCATCTTGCGGGATATGGTGTAGAGTATAAAAAAAAAAAAAATATATATATATATATATATATATATATATATATATATATATATATATATATATATATATATATATATATATATATATATATATATATATATATATATATATATATATATATATATATATATATATATATATATATATATATATATATATATATATATATATATATATATATATATATATATATATATATATATATATATATATATATATATATATATATATATATATATATATATATATATATATATATATATATATATATATATATATATATATATATATATATATATATATATATATATATATATATATATATATATATATATATATATAATATATATTGAACCTATCCTAAATTGGAAATATGATAAATCTTTTTACCTTATCTCAGGGAGTCAGTATTGTTTAAAGGCTTTAAATGTTTTAAAGGTTAAGAAATGGTAGTTTAATATTATGAATTTATTGATCTCAATATTATTATCGCTAGTTAGAACAAGTAGCAAAAAATCTTATGATAAAATTTCCAATAAAGAAAAGACAAGTTACACACAAAAAATCAACTTCACCGTTTTCTTTTTCTAACACGAGAAAATAACTGAAAATAATTTTGCCTTTCGTTTCCATCAATTTATTAAGATTTTTTCAGTATACTTACCATCAAAAATATTCTTTTTTCAAAATATTAATATTATTTTAAAATATAATTGAAAATATTTTAAATTTAATTGAAATATAATTGAAAATATTTTAAATTTAATTGAAATATAATTGAAAATGTTTTAAATAATTCAATTTTCTTTTATTATTATTAATTTCATAAATATTTTTTTAATAATAAAACCTGTATAACGCGTACTTTCATATATATATATTATATATATATATATATATATATATATATATATATATATATATATATATATATATATATATATATATATATATATATATATATATATATATATATATATATATATATATATATATATATATATATATATATATACCAAGCAAAAATTATTTGGAAAATTACCTAAAAAGAGAAGACGCTTTTAGCACATTATAAAAAAACTGGTGTTTGCGTACGTAATTATAGTGTTATTAAGTAAGTAATATATATTAGTATTCTACAGTGTAATTGTGATTTTGCAAATAGTTATGTATAAATGTTCATCTATATTATACTTAATAAACTATAGAATAATCATAATTCTAATTTATAAATTTGCACGTTAAATAATTCTGAAACTATTACAGTTGTGGAGCTACTTATCACTATATAATGTTAGCCTTTTATTTCATTTAATAAGCTTAAACTAAGTTTTGTAAATATAGTATATTTTAGTCAATAATTCTTTGATTACTATATGTATAGGGTAATTTTGATGCATATTTTATAGGTCTGTAATGCGAGCTAAATTTCTACAAATTTGCAGGATACTCATTAAAACAAGGCGGTTCATCTGCTTGTTTTAAATCTTACTTTGAAAAAATCTTAGTTAGCAGAGATTAGGATTGTATGTCTGCTTCGTTTTCAAAGCTTGATTTAACTTAAACAAATTTCTATACTTAGCCATTTTAGTGTAAATTTAAGTTTGGGACTGGTTAAGATAGTTAAACTAGTAATTTAGTGAAATTATATTGTCCCTGCTTTATGCCTAATTTTAATTAGAACTTTTAAATTTTACTAAAACTTTTAAAAATTCCTTCATATTAATGAATAGTTTAATAGCCACTAAGCTCATAATATATACCCTATTAAAACTACGCTGCAAATATTGTCCTAACGAACCGTTGGGACAAGTGGCATAAATGTCGCAATAAATTGATATTTTATCAAAATCGGTAAAGCTTCTATTTTACTATTTCTCTACTGAAAATTTTAGTTTGGCCACTTGTCCCAACGATTCGTTAGGACAATTTTTGCAATGTTCACTTTGTAATTTAACATTTTGAAAACATGAAGACACAATATTTACGAAATTTAGTAATTGCCAAATTTAAAATTAAGTTTAAGGTTTACCTTAAACGTAAAACCCGATTCGAGAGCTTTTGTAGGTAGTTTCTACCTATGAGCCACAAGTGGGATCGAACCTGCGTCTTCATGCACGTGTACTGTTATGCCACGGTACACGGCGAAGGAGTTGGCAAATATAAACTCTACTTTTGGTAAAAGTTTAACAAAAATCTGGTCTTTCAATTTATCAAAAAAATTGGCATTTAGATGTATTGATTTAACATAATTTAATATAATTAATAATTTACCTAACCAGACTTAACCTAAATTAAACGGAAATAACCTAAAATAACCAATGAATGTCGCTAATTAAATTTTTATTTCAAACATTGATTATTGATTTCGATCTATATAAATATCGACATATCGATATCGAGAGACCAGAAATCTACCTAGAAGCTCTACTATTTTAAAAATAGGTGAATAGAATGTTATCGGCATATATATATATATATATATATATATATATATATATATATATATATATATATATATATATATATATATATATATATATATATATATATATATATATATATATATATATATATATATATATATATATATATATATATATATTATTCAATTTCAGGTTCTTGAACTACCAGTTCTGACAATACAAATTTAATATACTAATTTTAAGAACTACTTTAGAAAGAATAGTTTGAAACGCCTTTGAAAGATGGAAGAAGAAATAGATGAAGAATCTCAACTACTAACAGGTGTGAAGAAAACTGATGAAACTAACAAAGAATTGCCGCCAAAAGCTGTACCTTTTATGGACAGAGTTAGAAATTTACTTTCATCATCAATGTTTAATAAAAATAGTGATTCTTCTAAACTCGTAGATATGTCAACCCGTAAACCGAGCTCTACGATTAAATTAGAGAATGAAAGACCTTCTGATAAATCAAAAATGTTAAATGAACCAAAAGCTGAAGTAGAACAGGCTTGTGAACATTGTGGTAAATCAAAAATGTTAAATGAACCAAAAGCTAAAGTAGAACAGAATCGTGAACATTCTGTAAAACCGAAAATGTTATCAAATGAACCAGAATCTAAAGTAGAACATGAGAATCGTGAACCTTCTAAAAACACAGAAATGTTAACCAGTGAACCAGAAACTACAACGGAACAGGAGAATAATGAACCCTTTGAAGATACGAAAGTGTTAACCACTGAATCAGAAACCACTACAGAATCTGAGAATGATGAACCCTCTGAAGATACGGAAACGGAAACGTTAGCCAGTGAACCAGAAGCTAGTATAGAATCGGAGAGTCCAGATCCTTCTGAAGATGAAGATGATTCGGAGAAGCAAGCCTCCGGTAACTCTATTTCAGACAGAATTAGAGACCTTTTTGGTTTGAAAAAAAAATACATCCAGATTAAAAAAGTAACAGCCAGTTATGGTATAAGAGTGCCTATAACTCTGGATAAATTGGGCTTCGATAGTGAAGAATACTTTATCGAAAATTTCCAGTATTATGAAGACTTGCCATATTTAGAAGTTCGTAGAGAGGAGAATGATGCAAATATTGACGATAATGGAGAAATTGAGATTGAAAATACCGTAGATGGTTATACTGAGGATAGTACAGATTTTAACGGTAGCAGTAACGATGAAAATACTGATTCAGGTGAAAGTAAAGGAGATAACGCGGATAAAAGTAAGGAGAAAGACGAAGCAAAGAAAGATGATTCAAATAAAGATGAAAAGATTCTAGAAAACCCAAGTGGCAATTCATGCAAGGAAAGTAGCAATTCGAATGTGGAAAATGATGATGCAAGCAATTCGGATAAAGAGGTTAAAGGTAAATCGATAATTCAGATTGCTAAGAAGGTGGCTAAGACGATTTTAAAAGCCATAACGGATACTTATATCTAAGATATTTGAAGGATTTTGTGATAGTTATAAAATCTATAAATATTTTATAACTAAAAGTTAAGAAAAGAAAATGGGTTAGAATAAGAATTTTAATTAACAATCACTCGCAAATTTTGTACTTTGTTTAGAACAAAGTTTGCTTAAGTTTTTAATTTTAGCTCTTTTTTTAAGTTTCCAGAAATATGAATTTCGAACTGGTTTTAATCTATATTGTTTTAATGAGTTTTTGTTTTTAATTATGGTTTAAAATGAGTCTTTGGCGAAAACTTATTTGAAGCAATCTTTTATATATTTATTATTTTTTAATATAAAAAAATGGGTAAGTCAAACTAAATCTATTGTAATTATTTTACAATATTGTAACAATAATATTGTAAAGCTTCTACTCAATAAAAAGTATTTTTAGGATTCAAATTTTTCTATGTAACATTGCTTATCCTTTATTTGTTCTGACTAAAATATAAAATATTAAAATATAAAAATCATAAAACTTAAATTATAAAAGTGAATTTTTATGAAATAACTTTTTCTCAAGCTTAAAAGGCTTGACCTTTATTATATTTCTGTACTTCAACATTAAATAAAAGTTGAAAATAATTTTGACGTTGCGAGAAGTTTACTGAATATTCTAATATACTCACAAACATTCTTAAGTTTGTGTTAAATCTGTAGGATTTCTAATTTTGAAGATTCATACTATATCTTCACGAAGTTTGTGGAATTTTTGAATTTACTTCTAATCTTAAGAAGCTTGAGTTGTAAAACCTGTAGCTAACTCTGAAGAAAGTGTAAATTTCTGGCTGCGTTTTAACATTCGAATAAATTGTAAATCAGTTTATCTATATAATTGGTTTTTATGAGACTGTCGCAACTTTTTTTTGAACGAAACTTTACCTTTTTGATCAAACCAGACAATGATCTAGCGTGAGTTATGTCACGGAGTAGTTTAATTGGAGCCAAGATTTTCATGACTAATATAAGTCCACATTGACAGTAAAACCAAAGTTGACAAATATTTTTGCTAATAACATAGCTAATACATTTCTAGAGAACCTAATTTCATTTTTTAAAACTATTTACGGTCAACGCTCAATGGGCTCGTGGAGTGACGTTGGATGTAGCAATTCAAACCAGGAGAATATACGATTTCCTTGGAGGAAGTGATTATGGTCTGCGAGTCATTGAACATAGAGCAATACGACTGTCACCAATAATACCAGTCCCTATATTATATTGAGGTGACTGTTGATACCTAAGTTGTACAAATGCATATGGATTAATTCTGTTCTACTCATATGACTTATGGTAATTTGTGATATTATTTCTACCAGAGATCACCACCTGTGATGCAATGAGCTATTGCAAGAACCAGAAAAAAAAGTTTCTTGTGGAAAAAATTAAAAGACTGTACCCGTTGCAGTTGGTAATGACAACAGATTCAGTTTTCTGGGCAGTATGTTCAACATCGTCAGTTATAGGACATTTCTGGAGTTTTATTAGAATACCTCACAATGTCATAAGAATACGTTTTTTTCCTGCAGGTGTAACATTCACTTAATCAATCACATTCTGAAAGTAGAGGTACCATTTTGCATGCCTTACACAATCTCTGGTAAATTGTATCAAATTTATAATATGGCTACGTCCAATAAGTACGTCTTACCCTTGGTATAATATGGTGGACTTCAAACTATAAAAATTTGTTCTTCTATATCTAAAAAAAAATATCTTAGTCTATTTACGAAATAAATAATGAACCATGTTAATGCTGATTTTTTGTTTTAACATAAATTGTGCCACGATCCATATTTAGCGATAAATTGGTTAAAAATGTCAACTGACGGAGCGAATCTAGAACTAAATATATATATATTGAAATATATATATTGAAACCTTGTGAGATTCAACTCTTTAAAAACTCAACTTCTAGAAATCTCCCTCTCAAAGACACCTCCTAACTTTTCTATTTCTTTCGATGGTTCTCCCGTCTCTCCTGTTGACAATATAAACATCCTTGGCCTTCACATAAACAAAAAAATGTCTTGGAAACCTCATATCACAATGGTTGCTAGGGCGGCCTCAAAGAAGCTGGGAGTTCTGTTTAGACTGCGAGAATTTTTTTCTTCCTCGCAGTTACTCCAATTATACAAGGGTCTCATCCGCCCTTGTATGGAGTACTGCTCTCATATCTGGGGTGGCTCAGGTTTCACCCGTCTTTTGGATAAGGTTGAGTCAAAGGCTAAGAGACTTATAAACTGTCCCGCTCTTTCTAATTCTCTTGATTCTTTATCTTTGCGACGTGATGTTGGTGCCTTGTCTCTTTTCTATAGGTACTACAGCGGCAAATGCTCGAGGGAACTATCCACCCGCGTACCTCCACCTTTACGGCGTCCTCGCAGCACAAGGGGTGCAATGTCCGCGCATCAATTTTGCGTGGACATAGGCAACTCCAGGCTTGTCCGCTGTGGTGCCTCTTTCTTTCGTGCCACCTCTGTTTTGTGGAACTCCCTTCCATCTTCCGTATTTCCCTCCTCATTTAATCTCAATTTCTTTAAAGCCCGCGTCTGGGCTCACCTAAGAAATTTGCGTTAGGTGGGTACTGTGGGGTGGTTTTTATTTTCTGGATTTTGTGCTCTTTTACCTTTATTTTTACTCTTTTAACACCCCCCTCCTTGAATAGGGCTT
>SEYY01005410.1:25000-30000 GCA_009176605.1 Armadillidium nasatum
GAAGAATATTCAAGATCTTTAATATTTAAAGATATACCATAGAACCATTGTCTAGTACTTTAGTAGAACTCTAAAATTCCCGAAGAGGGTGGAGCTATCTTTAACCCTCCCCCGCCTCCACTTACTGTTGTTGATTTTGGTCGGAAATTTTCTTGAAAACAATGACTTTGCAAAATGAAGTTTATTAACATTATTATTATTATTATTATTATTATTATTATTATTATTATTATTATTATTATTATTATTATTATTATTATTATTATTATTATTATTATTATTATTATTATTATTATTATTATTAAATCAAAATTATTCATTCAGAATTATTCATTTTATCGATTTATTAAATTTTAAAATTCGATCTCGATATATCGCTATTTCGGGAAGTATTTGTGCCTAATTCTACGTGTGACCGTTTTATTATTAAGTAAATTTTATTTTTCGATCTCGATAAATCGATATATCGGGGAGCATTTGACCTTAATTCTACGGGTGGAATTTTGATATATCGATAAATCAGGAAATATTTTTGTTTTATTCTAGGAGTAAATTTTAATATCGATATACAGGGAAATATATTTGCTTATTAAATTGATTGACTGAATCTTTGATGTACCGATATATCGTGAAGTGTTTTGATATTGCAATATTGGGTTGATATTTTGCACATTAATAGCAATGCTAATACTGCATAATATAGTTAAGCCTACAGCACTAGTCATTTAGAAAATCAAACATGCATAACCGTGTGTCAACCAAATCAAAACAAACAAGTTTATATGTTTATATGTTTATATGTTTTATGTTTTATATGTTTATATGTTTATATGATTTATATGTTTATGTTTTAAATGTTTATATGTTTATATGTTTTATATGTTTATATGTTTTATATGTTTTAAATGTTTATATGTTTATATGTTTATATGTTTATATGTTTTATATGTTTATATGTTTATGTTTATATGTTTATGTTTTATGTTTTATATGTTTATATTTATATGTTTATATGTTTATATGTTTATATGTTTATATGTTTATGTTTATGTTTATATGTTTATGTTTATGTTTTATATGTTTATATGTTATATATGTTTTATGTTTATATGTTTTATATGTTTATATGTTTTATATGTTTATATGTTTTATATGTACAGTCGTGAACAGAAGTTCGTTCCTATTAAGCTGGAAATAAATATTTATATAAAATAGGGGTCATTTCAGATTCAGCCAATCACAGTTCAATTAAGCCCAGCTCAATGTTTTTATTTTCTTTTTATTCAAAATAGAGCTTTTATGACATGATTTCCATTTTATATAAATATTTATTTCCACCTTAATAGGAATGAACTTCTGTTCACGACTGTACTTACTGCAATAATACAACAAATAAAATTGAAGTTGTGATAACTTGAAAATGTGGTGTGACAAGGCGTTTTGGAATACATTTTCTGATTAATCTTTAAAAATACTATTTAATAATAATAATAATAATAATAATAATAATAATAATAATAATAATAATAAAAATAATTCATTTCAGAATAGAATTCTGCAGCTGGAGCAATTTTTCATTACTATTCCTGGAACTCGTGGAAAACTTGGAACATCTCTGGAATTCGCTCTGGAAAATGCCACAGAATTAGAACCAGATAAACAGTGTGATTTAATAGATTATGTGTTTTATTTACTACTAAAAGTGTTTTTACTCGAATCTGTGTTTATTTATTACTGAAAGTGTTTTTACTCGAATCTGTGTTTATTGATAGAGATTATCCAAACCATTTTGGCTTATGCTTGATTCCATGCGCTTACGAAAGCTTAATAAGATCTGTATTGAAAGGTCATTCGTTTAAAGTGAAGAAATTGTTCATATATGGAGCTACGTATCCGAGTATTTTAGAGACTATTATATCACAAGCTAAAGATCTTAAACAGTTAGCGGTATCTCAAATTAATTTGACAGATAACTTAATGAACTGTATTAGATTTTGCCCTGAACTTGAAGAATTATATCTTTTACACAGCTATATATGGATGGCTGTCTCATCTTCAGCTTTATGCAGAGGGTTTTTTGACAACTTTCCAGAAGAAATTGTATCTCAAAAATATGAAAACGAAGAAGAGATGACATTATCTTTCCCCAAATTAAAAAATGTTGAATTGGGCTCCTGTACCAATAAGTTTATTTCTCCTTTTTACAAATGGCTTCTTTACTTTTATGACATTAAAGAAACGATACCGAATTGGAAATCTTTGGTGCTTGAGGAGGACCGCAAGACCATAACCGA
This sequence comes from Armadillidium nasatum, assembly GCA_009176605.1. Classification (NCBI taxonomy): domain Eukaryota; kingdom Metazoa; phylum Arthropoda; class Malacostraca; order Isopoda; family Armadillidiidae; genus Armadillidium; species Armadillidium nasatum. Next base: position 27,295 of record SEYY01005410.1, read on the forward strand.
AAAGCTTATCTTACCTGTAATAAGTAAAGGTAAAGTATTGCTTTTGAAAACACTCTACCTAAATGGTAAGTTTCTGAACACTCTGTCGCAGGAGAATATGATTCTTTTCTCTAATTTTATGCCAAATATTGAACATATTTTCATTGATTGCCAAGTTGACAACAATTTAAGAAGAAAAGATAAACTATTAGGAAAGAAACTAAGGATATTTGCCACTAAGCTTGGCAGCATTTCTAAACTTACTGTTAACATCTCTTCTGAAAACGAAAGTACAAAAAATAAAATTTTACCTTTTCTTAAAGATTTTGGAACCAATTTAACTTGTTTAACTCTAACATCAGAATACCAAGAACAAAACATAAATATTATCAGTCTACAAGAAATTCTAAATTATTGTCCAAACATAGAGAGTCTAAAATTATTATTTTTGAACTGTTTTTCAATAAACTATGAAGAGGTTCCAGGATTTTCGAATCTGAAAATTCCAGAAACAAAATTGAAGGAATTTTGGTTTCATGAAGTTTGTCCATGGGATGTAAAAGCCAATCAACCCCAAGAGATTTACACCAAAAATTGGGAAAAACTTCTGAATTGCGTTCTTCGATCTTCCCCATATTTACAGTTACTAAGTATCACCATCTGCCAAACACTATTCCAGTTCCTCTGTGAACTACAGTCAAGCGTCTCGTGCTTTCATCTACATATCAAAGATGGTTGTGAGTGGAGTATCTCCGAAACCATTTTAATTAACATGGTTAAGAGATTTCCTAATTTAAAACGTTTTTATATAGAGGAGTCTGATGCTGAAACATTCTGGAAAGTTAAAAATCATTTTAAGACAACAAAACTAGAAATTTACTGGGGAAATTTGGGAGGTTGGTCAAGAACTTAAGTCTTAACACAGCCTAATAAGCTGTGGTATCATCAAATATCCTGTAGAGCTTAGTTTCAAAGGAAGTTTAAGAATATGATCTTGAAGATCCTCTTTTTACTAATTAATTTTTATTTATATATGATCACAGACTAATGATCTTATTCTTTTATACAATGAATCAATAAAGTAATTAGGAAAAAGATATATTTAAAGTTATAATGTTACTCCACACCAATCACTCCACGGACTTGAATAATTAATCTAACTTTATGTATTATTATAACAATTTCTTTTATATAAAACTTTTAAAAATTTTTAAATCTAGATTTCCATTTTCCAGCGAAAATATTGCATTTATATATATTAATACAATGAAATTAAATGGTAGAAGAAATATTTTAACATTAGATTTAATAATAATAATAATAATAATAATAATAATAATAATAATAATAATAATAATAATAATAATAATAATAATAATAATAATAATAATAATAATAATAATAGCAGAAGAAATATTTTAACATTTCACAATTTTTTTAATTTATGTTAAAAGGATTTTCTATTTATATACGTTAGTGGATTAAAAAGTGTGTTTAGTTCGAATCCTAAAAGAATGCGAATTATACTTAATTTTTATTTTATTTTTTTTTTTTTTTTCCAATTTTTTTTTTTTTTTTTTATTTTTTTTTTTTATTATTTATATATATATATATATATATATATATATATATATATATATATATATATATATATATATATATATATATATATATATATATATATATATATATATATATATATATATATATATATATATATATATATATATATATATATATATATATATATATATATAATAAATTTAATAAAGTTTCTCCTAAATTTTAATTTTAATCGCATAAATCCAAATAATTTAAAGATTGTCCCCAATTCTTCTCCATTGGAGTAATAATGACGATTGTTGATGACTTTTATCAGTAAGGAGTAATTATATCAGTTTTAATTACTTAAATTAAAAACATCAGTTTCGATAATCAACTAAGTTGCCACTAACATCTGGTGATTAATCCATTTACGTGGAGGTATTTGGGAGAGCATCACAGGTGTTGAACTTGTGATGGTCTGAAGGGGATTGTCTGCCTGGAGGGACGGTATATGATCTTTGTTGGTGAGGTCTCTTCTCAGAAACAAAACAAAATTCAGTTTCTCAAAGAATGGGGAAGGTACAACTATTCGCTCTTGGATATAATTGTCCAATGTGATTTCACTGATTTCTCTACCCTATCTAAAGGAAGGCTACCTCTACGCTATTTGTACATTATCCTCAAAACCATGGCTCATTCTCCCCCAGAAAATTTTTCTAGTTACGCCTATGCATCCACAGTTGTAATTCCTTTGATTTCGGTTTTTCTGCCATTTCTCTTTGTTTTGACTGGCTTAATATTTTTATGACAAATTACAGCTTCGTAGTATATTTTGCTCAATTTGAATCCCTCGACGATTTCAGATAAAAGAAACTACTAATTCATTTCTCCTTGATTAAAACAGACAGATGTGGATTCAGTTCACTGTTCAAAGCTGAAGGCTTGAAACTCGTGAAGTTACAGTATTTTTATTCTTTGTTAACCTGCCTTATTTGATGGTTCTATCCTTTTCGCAAAGTACATTCAATGGGACGGGAAATTTGTTTCCACTAATCCTTCCACTGTGTTTTTTTTTTTGATACAAGTATTACTTCCCAAGCTTGGAATTCACTTTGGAATTTTTTTCAAGTAATCTGGCTCCAATGCTATAATGAAAAATTTATATTAATTAAATAATAATAA
>SEYY01005410.1:35000-47500 GCA_009176605.1 Armadillidium nasatum
TGCACTCTAAAAATAAATGTCAATGTGCCATCAAAATGAACGCAAAAACTACTGGTTTTTTCGTTCAAAAATGAACACACATGAAAGCATGAGCGTTCAATTATCGTACAAGGTACGTTCAAAATTAGCGCATCTTATTAATTTTTCCTATCATACGAAATCTAAGTCTAAACAGTACTTTTTAATGTGCGTTCATTTACCAGATGAACACATGAAAGGTCAAAGTGTTGATGACATCAGTACATATCAACCTACTGGTGAGACAAATCAAACTAAAACCCTTAAGCCAAGCGGAGTTAAGCGATTTAACACTAGATTTGTGTTTGTCCAAAAAAATCAGCGCAATTGCTCGGATCACGTCTTCGTGAAAAGAATTTGTTGGCTCCTGGAACTACATTTTAATGGTACCGCAATCGTGACGAAGAAATGCGACAATATGTTTCCTATGTTTGGTGGATAGCCGAGCAGACAAGCAGTACTATGTTCAACGAGACTGGCCAGTAAAGTCATGTTTGGAACCCGGTTCTCACAATGTATGTCCCATGCTCTAGTGGATAGACGGAAAGTTTCTACTTCCAACGCTAAATATCAAACTTAGAATTATGGAAATTTTTGTCAAAGCACTGAATGCAGAGGATACAGCTTTCACTTTATCGAAGAAAAATTTTCCACTCGTAATCGAGGTAAAATTAAGAGCAGGTGTTTTTGATAGGCCTCAGATCAGGGAATTTATGAACGATCCGACATTCAACGAAAATATGGAAAGAATTGTAATGGATGAAGTGGTTGATGAATGATAAATACTGAAAGCTCCTTGGCTTCTAGTTAGGAAAGAGAGTGTATTTGTTTAAAAAGTACTTTTACTGTACAAAAAGAAGAGAAAGAAAAACAGGTCTCTACCGAACAAACTTGAGGGGGATGGGGGAGAGGAGGATCTGCGAAATTTAGGGGAGAATAGTAACGAAAAGTGAGTACTTGATTGCAACGTATTTAGCTGGTTAAACTGTACAATATATATATATATATATATATATATATATATATATATATATATATATATATATATATATATATATATATATATATATATATATATATATATATATATATATATATATATATATATATATATATATATATATATATATATATATATATATATATATATATATATATATATATATATATATATATAATATATATATATATATATATATATATATATATATATATATATATATATATATATATATATATATATATATATATATATATATTATTATATTTTATTATATTTTTTTTTTTTTTTTTTTTTTTTTTTTTTTTTACTTTTTTTATTAAATTTTAAAAATGAAAGAAAATAATAATAATAATAATAATAATAATAATAATAAAAATAATCATAATAATAATCATAATAATAATAATTATATTATTATTATTATTATTATTATTATTATTATTATTATTATTATTATTATTATTATTATTATTAAACCGTTATATATATTTTAAAATAAAAAGGAAAACTCTTGTCAAATTTTTTTCTCCGGAAATTTGCCTATAGCACGCATAACCTGTCAAGCAAATAGCCTAAATTTCTTGTAGCCTACTTGCCTATAATGGAAAAAATACCTTTTTTTTTTTTTTTTTTTTTTTTTTTTTTTTTTATTTATTATTTTTTTTTTTTTTTTTTATTGTAAACATCGTCAATGTCAATTTCAGTGTAGCTAACTATTCAACGAAAAAATGGCTAAAATTCGGCTAAATAAGCTAAATAAAGGTAAATTGATTATATATATATTATATATATATATATATATATATATATATATATATATATATATATATATATATATATATATATATATATATATATATATATATATATATATATATATATATATATATATATATATATATTTATATATATATATATATATATATATATATATATATATATATATATTCATCTGGGGTGGTTCCACTCATACAGCTATCCTTGAGAAGGTGGAGTCTAGGGCTTTTCGTCTTTTCAACTCTCCTTCTCTCACTAACTCTCTCCAGTCTCTTTCTTCCCGTCGAATTGTTGCGTCACTCTCTCTATACTATCGCTATTACAATGGACATTGCTCTTCTGAACTCTCTGCTCGCATACCTCCTCCATTGAGGCTCGTGCGCCTCGTCTTTCTACACAGTCACATCCTTTCTCTATCCAACACTCTGACCCCAGACTTAACCGCTATGCTCAATCTTACATGTACTCTACTGGTAAAGTCTGGAACACACTTCCTTCATCTATTTTCCAGCTTCTTATGACTTGCACACCTTCAAGCGTCTTGTATCAGGTCACGTCGGCTTTTAATTTGACCTGATTTCCGTTTTTCCTCTTAACTCTGGTGGAAATTTTGGTAGGCCACTGGCCTTTGCCCACCAGAGGTAAAAAAAAATAAATATATATAATATATATATATATATATATATATATATATATATATATATATATTATATATATATATATATATATATATATATATATATATATATATATATATATATATATATATACAAATACGAGTCTATGTCAGGCGTGAAATATTAATAACGACGTTCCAGTTTTATTTTTATCAATCAACAGAGAGAGAGAGAGAGAGAGAGAGAGAGAGAGAGAGAGAGAGAGAGAGAGAGAGAGAGAGAGAGAGAGAGAGATAGTAAAAGAGAAAGAGAGAGTGTGAAAGAGAGAGCGAAAAAAAAGAGAGAGAGAGAGAGAGAGAGAGAGAGAGAGAGAGAGAGAGAGAGAGAGAGAGAGAGATTTTAGTCCTCGCAAAGAAGAAAATCGGTCTTTTTAGGACAGTCTATAATTATATATATATATATATATATATATATATATATATATTATATATATATATATATATATATATATATATATATATATATATATATATATATATATATATATATATATATGGTTTTAGAGAAAAGAATGCTGTGTTGGTGATTTTTTTGGTCCTCCGCTCTCCGACACGTCGGGTAATTATTTGCTGTGGGGTTATTAAATTCTGAAAGTTTTCGATAGAGTCTGGCACGATAATCTGATTTTTAAACTTGTCTTTTTTTGGTATCAGTTCTCTCACCTTTGATTTCCTTTCCGATCGTTCAAAAATAGACACCTTTCACCTGTTTAATCTATGAATAGCTGTGTTCCTCAAGGTTTTCTTCTATTTCCTTCTATTTTCATTTTATAACCTATATCCTTGTGACCTTGACCCGAAAATTCGAATCTTATTTACGAATCTCTTCCTAAGCAATAACTAATGATTGGAGGATAGCCTTAAACCAACTGTTTTAAACGTTTTCTTTAATTTTTTTAATTGGGACAAACAAAATATTGTTGTTTTCAATGCTTCAAAAACTCAGTTACTTAATCTTCATCGCAATTACATTTTTAAAAATTCTCAACTTCAAACCTCCCTCCAATGATCAATATATTATTAGGTGTCCCTATTTCTCGTTATCTTTGATATATGCGTTTTTCTTTTAAATTTCATTGGGGCAAACAGAACATTGTTGTTTTCAATGCTTCAAAAATTCATTTTTAAAAATTCTCAACTCAAACCCCCTCAAATGATCAATATATTATTAGTGTCTCTATTTCTCGTTATCAAACTTCATAGAAAGGTGAAATGTCCTCAGAATCCTTCATAATATTCATCACACTACTTCAGGTCATTTACACGCACTCACAATGCAAAAATTGTCCTAACGAATCGTTGGGACAAGTGATAAAAAATGTCACAACAAATTTTTCTATTTATTTTCTTATTAGGAAATAAATCGGTGAAGCGACTTTCTTATGCTTCAACATGCCTTTTCTATATTGAAAATTTTACAGTGACATTTTGTGCCAAATGTCCCAACGATTCGTTAGGACAAATTTTTGCAATGTATGATTGTCCTTCATCTTTAAGTAAAGTATTCCTATCATATTCATGATTCCTGTCCATTGTCGATCTTGGTCAGGACAAAGAAGCAGGAGATAAGGACGTGTCCATTGGTCAGGACACGTCCCTCGATGTTGGAGGGACTCAAATAATTCTTTGGCTTCAGGGATGAAGTAGTGGCTCTGTTATTTATCTAAGATCAGAAGCAAAATCCTTAGTAAAAGAGAATTGAAAGATATTTTGTTTGAATATATATTTTGGTACTTTTTAATTACGCTACGCTAATATATATATATATATATATATATATATATATATATATATATATATATATATATATATATATATATATATATATATATATATATATATATATATATATATATATATATATATATATATATATATATATATATATATATATATATCTTATAGTCTATCTTAGTTTATCTATCTTGTCTAATAATAATAATAATAATAATAATAATAATAATAATAATAATAATAATAAAACAAATTAGAAGATTGTTGCTGTACACGCGCGTGTCCGTCTGCCCAGCGAGATGCCAATACTTGTCCTATTGAACTTTTTTTTCAGAATCTTTTGTAGGGCGTATCCATTATTAATACTTTTAAATAAAATCAATTAGCCACAAAAGTACTCTCTCTCTCTCTCTCTCTCTCTCTCTCTCTCTCTCTCTCTCTCTCTCTCTCTCTCTCTCTCTCTCTCTCTCTCTCTCTCTCTCTCTCTCTCTCTCTCTCTCTCTCTCTCTCTCTCTTCCCTTTTGAGGATGAGCCAACCATCGTAAGGTTATATCCTCCCTCACCTTGACTGGGTCAAGTCCAGGATATATATATATATATATATATATATATATATATATATATATATATATATATATATATATATATATATATATTATATATATATATATATATATATATATATATATATATATATATGGGTAGCCTTGGAGCAACTAACCCTCTGATCTTTCACGTATTTAAAATGGGGGCAGAGTAAACATGGTAGTTTTCAATGCCTCAGAAATTCAGTTCCTCCATCTCTTCGCTCTACACAATCTTCCACACAACTATGATGTCTTCTTGGAAAACAAATATCTCAAACCTTCATTTGTTCTTAATTAATATTCTCGGTGCATCTTTTTTTCGTGATCTTTCTTAGAAAGATCACATTACTTCTCTTTCTAAACAAGCTTCTAAGAGGATTCGGTGAGGCGCCTTCAAAATTACTTCACGCCACCATAGTTGTTTGCTCTCTATAGGGGTGTTGTTCGCCCCTTTATGGAGTACGCCTCTCACAGATGGGGTATTTCCACTTATACAGGTCTCCTTGAGAAGGTGGAGTCTAGGGCTTTTCGTCTTATCAACTCTCCTACTCTTACTAACTCTCTCCAATCTCTTTCGGCCCTTCGAATTGTTACGTCACTCTCTCTTTGCTATCGCTGTTAAAGCAGATACTGCTCTTCCAAACTCTCTCGTCGTATACCTCCTCCATTGAGAAAAGCTCTGGCGACACGCCTTTCTACACAGTCTCATCCTTTCTCTGTCCAACTCTCCGACCCCAAACTTAACCGCTATGCTCAATCTTACATGTACTCTACTAGTAAAGTCTGGAACACACTCCCTTTGTCTGTTTTCCCAACTTCCTTTGACTATCGACCAGGATAGAGTTTTTCCAACTCCAGTGGAATTCGGTAGGCCTCCAGCCTTTGCCCACCTAAGGATATATATATATATATATATATATATATATATTATATATATATATATATATATATATATATATATATATATATATATATATATATATATATATATATATATATATATATATATATATTGTCCTAAATGACAATATAATCTTGTCTTCTTTTAGTTTAGGGCTAAAGTTTTTATACCTCTGGAAGCGAAGGTCGTAAAGGTCGTAAAAAAAAGTTTTTCTTAACCTTTTTTTTAACAAATAGAAAATACTGTGAGTGATCGCGTGTATGAGAGAGAGAGAGAGAGAGAGAGAGAGAGAGAGAGAGAGAGAGAGAGAGAGAGAGAGAGAGAGAGAGAGAGCATCAGAAAAGATTCTTGACCTATTTTTTATATATATGTAAATTAACTTTATATGGCAACAGTTCAGTGACGTCATAAAGCTCCGCCCACATTTTAAGGGAAATTATCCTAGTCCAATGATGCCACTCTGTGATTTTCTTTTTTATTATTATTATTATTATTTTTTCCTAATGATTATTATTTCTATTTTTTCCGACATGTTTTTATTTCATAAAACGAAAACACCTTTTTTCTCTCTCTCCCAATTATCAGAAAGTAGGGTAAGTTTATTAAGTTGAGTTAGTTATTCCGATTTTAAAAATTAGAAAGTTATTTTTACAGTGTATTTAGACTATTATTTACTGTAAGTGAACTTTCTCATATGTAAAATGAATAAAATTTGTAATTATGATAATGAATGAGTGAAAAGAGGAAGCGTTTTAATTAATTTAAAAAAAAATAGAATTGTATTGCCTTAATAAGTAGCTTTCTATAATAACGTTTTCTTTATTTCTATGGGATACAATATTAATTAAATGAATGTAATTTATTTTTTATTGTTTTTATTGAATGAGTTAATTGTTTTTTTGTTGTTGTTGTTGTTGTTGTTGTTTTTATCAGTGATATTTAATGAATGATATTTTTATGTAATATATATATATATATATATATATATATATATATATATATATATATATATATATATATATATATATATATATATATATATATATATATATATATATATATATATATATATATATATATATATATATATATTATATCAAAATATTATCTTCGGAGTAATTTCTACGAGTTTTCTGCAACCTTCTCCTTGATTCTATTTTTTGTTGGTTCAATTGCAGCTGGTATTGATCTCCACCGTTCATCCATTAAATCAAATTAAAACTTTTTAAAAACTTCCTTCTGCCTGCTATTCCTTTACCTTTCTTAAGGTGTCCTACACAGTTTCAGTTGGCTGATGTCTGTATGGCTTTTGGCTGATGTTGGATGGCTTTAGAGTAAAAAACATTCAATCCTTCTCGACTGTTTTCATTACCTCAAAAACTCATTCCTTTTTAAATAATAAAACTACCTAAAACTTGTTTTTTATATATATATATATATATATATATATATATATATATATATATATATATATTATATATATATATATATATATATATATATATATATATATATATATATATATATATATATATATATATATATATATATATATATATATATATATATATATATATATATATATATATATATATATATATCCAAATCTGGGGCGCATTTATAATGCCAAATCTGTTTGAGAATAAATTATTCGCTAATTCTAGCGGATTTTAACGATTTTATTGCTAAAAAAAAAAAAAGATCTAAAATTAAAATTTTAAAGTCCATTTATTACATTATTTATGCTAGATTAATTTTAGCTTATTTTTATTACAACTAATATTTTTTTTTAGCTAATTTAGTTCATTCCTAACTATTTAAAAGCTAAATCTGACTGTTTCGTTTGTCGAATTTTTTTTGGAATAATCTTTACAATATTTCAAACTGGTTTTAATTTAAAAGAATGTCATCAAAGTACTGTTTTAAATTACCAGGTTACAATTACCCATTATCACCACTCTTATATTTAAATCCTATTTAAAGAATGTTTACTGACTGTGGTAGAGAGTGTTACTCGAAAACTTTCATCTATAAGATATATTTTATCACAGTACGCTATATATCCTTTCTCAATCTGTTTTTATCGTACTATTCCCCCTCCCCCCTCTCTAATATTCCACCCTCCTTTCCCTACTATCTAAAATTTATTATATTAGTAATAAAAATAATAAATAAATATTACATTGATTTAAAAACACCGATTTAGAGAGAGAGTCAACAGCAGACGATAAAACATTGTTGACAGATCAAACAAAAGAGAAGAAGATATGGCAACAACCTCATTGAAAAATAGAAAGAACTGAACAGCAGACAATAAATTCAAGGAATACTTGTCAATAACACACACACACACACACACACACACACACACACACACACACACACACACACACACACACTCATAATATATATATATATATAATATATATATATATATATATATAATATATATATATATATATATATATATATATATATATATATATATATAATATATGGATTATTTTGGTTCGGTGGAGCTGCATATTTACATATATAATATGCTAGACATAAAAATAATACTTCAAAAGTAAAATTAGATAACCTAGATTAGAAGGATGGAGGTGGAGTCACTTGTTTACTGCAGGTTACCTCAGAGAATCGAACCCTCATAATTATAAGTTAATTAATTGCAATATGCTATGCCAGTCTTACATAGTAATTCATTATTATTATTATTATTATTATTATTATTATTATTATTATTATTATTATTATTATTATTAGCAGTAGTAGTAGTAGTGGCAATTTTTAAAGACTTACGTTAATAAGATGAAAAGCCCCAGACTGTATAAGTGAAGTCACCCCAGAAATGTGCTGCATACTCCATACAGGAGCGAACATCACCCCTATAATAGAGAATCTGAGGTGGTGTAAAGAAATTATAAATGCGCACCAGAACAACTAACTATTATGACGAGTAGAAGGATGGAGAAACTGAGTTTTTGAGGCATTGAAAACAACAAAGTTTTCTTTGCCCCAATTAAAATATTTGTCCCATTCATACTGAATGAATTCAAAGTCAGACATTTCAGGCGTTTGAGGGCGAGGGAAGACATAGGAAGTTGGGAAAAATAGAGAAAGGAAGAGTGTCCTAATCTTTTTCTGTCGAGTATATACAAGAATGATCCTAGCAGTTACATACGAGGGCAGAGAGTTGGGCAGAGAAAAACTGAGAGTTGAAAATTGTGTCGTACTAGTTTCCGTGATAGTAGAGAGAGAGAGAGAGAGAGAGAGAGAGAGAGAGAGAGAGAGAAGAGAGAGAGAGAGAGAGAGAGAGAGAGAGAGAGAGAGAGAGAGAGAGAGAGAGAGAGAGAGCTGATTAGGGAAAAGTTCTAGATTACTTACCCTTATAAAAAAAGTTGCGTAAGTGGAACCAATCCAGATAGGTGATGTATACTTCATTTATGGACTGATGATGTTCAAGAATTGAGCAAGCAACTGGTGTGACGTGAAGATTGTCCGGAGGCGCCTGACAAACACTGAACCTCTTTAAAGATTCTTTTGTGAGAGAAAGTATTGATTCTTCCAAGAAATATCACGATAGAATGAAATACCATTAAGGACAGGAGAATATTTTTAATTACGAATTTTAGATTGATGAAGGAATTGAGTTTTTGAGGCATTGAAGACAACCATACCAAAAATTTGTCATGGTACAGGAAAATTTATGTATTTTTGAAAGCGTTCTTGTTGAGTGACATCATTTCGAGTGTAGTGATGAGGGAACTGAGTTTTTGAGGCACTGAAGACAACCATACCAAAAATTTGTCATGGTACAGGAAAATTTATGTATTTTTGAAGGCGTTGTTGTTGAGTGACATCATTTCGAGTATAGAGATGAGGGAACTGAGTTTTTGAGGAATTGATAAAAATTCCCATGTTTTCTCTCACCCAATTAGAAAAAAGAATAAGATCAGTTACCTTTAGACCTCCAACCTGGCAGGTTTGTTTTGTGAGGTTTACTGGGATGCTTTTCAAAATGAGAGAATAATGAAGGGAAAGTCGGGAAACAAATTGTAGATGAACGAAATCATAAAATAGATTGGTTGATTTCGTGAATAAGCGACAGTCAACATAACAGCTATTACTGAACGACCGGAAAGGAAGTCAGAGAGATGGATAGATACCGAAAGATGGAAGTTAAGGCAAAGATTTGCTTGTGCCAGACTTTATCGAAAGCTGTCGATATAAAAATAGCTGTCTTATATATATATATATATATATATATATATTATATATATATATATATATATATATATATATATATATATATATATATATATATATATATATATATATACTTTGGTGGGCAAAAGCCGGAGGCCTACCGGAATTTCCACCGGAGTTGGGAAAGAACTAAATCCTAGTCGATGAAGGCTAACATGTCCAGATACACGACGTTTGAAGTATGCAAGTCAAAGAAAGTTGGGAAGAACAGATAAAGGAAGTGTGTTCCAGACTTTACCAGTAGAGTAAATATATAAGATTGAGCATAGTGGTTAAGTCTGGGGTCGGAGAGTTGAACAGAGAAAGGATGAGACTGTGTAGAAAGACGTGTCACACGAACCCTTTTCAGTGGAGGAGGTATGTGATGGGAGAGTTCAGAAGAGCAGCGTCCATTGTAATAGCGATAGTATAGAGAGAGTGACACAACAGCTCGACCGGCAGAAAGAGATTGGAAAGAGTTAGTAAAGGCAGGAGAGTTGATGAGACGAAAAGACCTAGACTCCACTTTCTCAAGAGTAGCTGTGTGAGTGAAACCACTCAAGATGTGTGAAGCATACTCAATACAGGGGTGAACAACACCCCTTTAGAGAGCAAGCAACTGGGGTGGCGTGAAGTAATTCTGAAGGCGACTCAAAACACCCAACTTTTTAGAAGCTTGTTTAGAAAGAGAAGCAATGTGATCTTTCTTAGAAAGATCACGAGAAAAAGATTCACCGAGAATATTAAGAACAGATGAAGGTTTGATTTGTGTGTTTTGGAAGAAGATATTATAGTTGTGTCGAGTGTAGAGATGGAGGAACTGAGTTTTTGAGGAATTGAAAACTGCCATGTTTACACTGCCCCATTTTGAAATACGTAAAAGATCAGAGGTTAGTTCCCCCAAAGCTACCCTTCTCGAGTCTATTAACTGCTGTTGGGAGGGACGTTTTTCAAATTGGAAGGAGTAATGAAGTGTGGATTCATCAGCATGAGAGTGGATAGGAGACCACCAACTCCCAAGTGGTGATGGGGGAAGAGGTGATGAGGGGTTATCTTTGGAATCCGCTCTTCTTGGATTCTCCGAGGCTACCAATGTCGACGCCATAATTAATTGATTCTTTTTTTTTAAGTGATGTGTGACTGTGTGACTGTAATAGTGTTTATTGTGTGTGAAAGGAGAGCCTACTCTGTGTAGAAGAAGGTGGAGATGAGAGGCGAAAATGGCTTACCATTGAGCACCCATTATGAGATGAGAAGTGCCTAAGCATTCCATATACCCAAAGAGGGGTAATCTCATCGCCTCGGGAGCCCTACTTCCCTCTCCCGTATAATATTATATATATATATATATATATATATATATATATATATATATATATATATATATATATATATATATATATATATATATATATATATATATATATATATATATATATATATATATATATATATATATATATATATATATTATTAAAAAAATTTTTTTTTTTTTTTTTTTTTTTTTTTTTTTTTTTTTTTTTTTTTTTTTTTTTTTTTTGTATAAAATTCTTTACTTTTCAAAATAGAAAGTAGAAAAAATTTAGAAAATCTTCTAAAAAGATGAATTTGTTTTTTAAAATTGGAAACTTTTGTTTTCCTTTCACTTTTGCGAGTGGGAAACACGCACACACGCACACACGCACACACACACACCTGGACACACCTACACACGCACAAATATTTATTAATGTGGATTAGGGCAACGTACCGGTGGAGATATGGAACAATTTTAGTGTGCTGATGATGCACAACGTCCATGTGTTGTGGGCTTTGATGCGGGAAAATGAGGGGCTTGGCATACCTTTATGGATGTTCTTTATAAAAATTTCTTCATATTTTTGATGCTGCTGCAGATACCTATCTAAATCAGGGTGGGGATGAGGCTGACTCTCACTGCAGATGCTGTAACCCAGAATTGTTTGTAGGTTAGGTTAGGATAAGTTAGGTTAGGTATGGTTAGTTTATGTCGGTTGCTGTTGTTAGGGTATCTTAAGATTTTCCTTAATGCAGAGCGATCTCAAAGTTGGGTTGGCCACCTCAAAGGGGGGGGGGGTTGCGAGAGAGGTCGGTCAGGAGGGTCATGAGAGAGGTCCAAGGGATGTCTCCAGAGAGATCGAGAGAGGTCAGTATGAAATAAGTTTGCAAAGCCAGGACCTTGGCTTAATGATGCTGTAAATTGAATTATGTTAATTAGGATTTTTTTCCAGTAATATTATATAGGGAATTTTGAAATTTGTATCATATAATAGTTATATAGTATAGTGATATTTTTATACGCTTTTGTATATTGGAGGTTGCCAGTTTGCATTTAAAGAAAGTTGCCAGCTTACATCAAAAAGAGATTTAATAACTTGGATTTAAATGAAGTTGATGTTTTCGTGCCAACATAAATCTGAAGGTGGTTGCCAACTTGCACCTAAAGAGTGTTGCCAACTTTTTTTTCTGAAACGTTGCTAATTTGCGTTTAATAAAGTTTCCAACCCGCATCTAAAAAGTTTCCAACTTGCCTCCTAA
>SEYY01005411.1:0-7500 GCA_009176605.1 Armadillidium nasatum
TATATATATATTCAAAAGTTCCAAGTGGAAAAAAGTATTAATGAGTCTCTTACTAATATCTACAGACACACTCTTATTTTCCAACTGTACCTAAACAAAAAATATTCCTAAAACTTCTGTACATAGAATCACTTACATCCCAACTTAATAGAAATATTCTTATTATAATTAAAGCTGCATTCCCCCAATGCCAGTTCGTTCTTAAAAATTATAACTCCCTCTCAATTCATACTTTCTTCAGACACAAGGAATCTCTAACATTGCTTCTCATATCCTTGTTAATTTATTTATTTAATTGTGTCAGCTGTAATGTGGCGTACAAACTGGTCTTCAATTAAAATTGAAGATTGATAATCATAGAGGAGTTTCCTTTAGAACAGACCTTAATCTTTGCTCTCCTTCAACACTCTGCCATAAGAGACCATGGAAATAATCACAAATTTTCCTTCTTCCAATTTCTCAATCCTTCAACATTCGTCTTTCGATCTTGATCATTGGATATTAGAATCCTTATATATAAAACATCGTTGCCCCTTCTTAGATGATCAAGTTTCTTCTATTATTATTTTCACTCAGTGATTAAGTCCTTTTCCCAAAATAGTCGAGCAGTTTAATTATTTCTTGATGTTGCTAAATTTCGATTTTAGTTTTGGTTTTATTTACGTTATTTTAATATCAATATTATTAATTTATTTATATTATTTTATTGCAATTATTATTATTTTAAATATTTTATTTATAGTTAATGAATTTATATTTTTATTGCATTTTAAAATAGAAATTTGAAAAAATTTAGTTTGTGCTGAAGACGGACTGATATGGTGTGAAACGTTCACAGTGTATTAAATGAATATATGGATACCCTTAGTATTGGCTTTAACCTTTCAAATAATATATATATATATATATATATATATATATATATATATATATATATATATATATATATATATATATATATATATATATATATATATATATATATATATATATATATATATATATATATATATATATATATATATATAATATATTATATATATATTATAATATGGATCGGATGTCATAATTTCATATTTGCTGATGCGGATATAGAATTTTCGTTAAATGCGGATACGGATGTAGAATTTTCTCAAGTGCGGATGAGGATGCGGATGAAGATGTTAAATTTGATGAGAATGCTCTGCTGGATGCGGATACGGATACGGATGAGGTTGCCATCATATATATAATATATATATATATATATATATATATATATATATATATATATATATATATATATATATATATATATATATATATATATATATATATATATATATAATATATATATATATATATATATATATATATATATAATAATATATATTAAAATAAAATGTAAAGCTACTTTATCATACATTAAAAGAGTTGCTATAATTCTACAAAACGTTCCAAAATAAAGAATCAAACGTACTTGGGAGCGTCTTCTAGACAAGGATCTATTTATATATATATATATATATATATATATATATATATATATATATATAATATATATATATATATATATATATAATATTATATATATATATATATATATATATATATATATATATATATATACTATAATATCTCTATTTAAATATTTAAATATTTAAAAAACTACTAAACGTACGTTAAAAAGGTAACATTTTTGGAATCCTTGAAGAATTTTTGATAAAGAAAATTATAAAAGATGTGAAAATAGGTAAAAAAAAGTGTTTGTGTGTGATAATTGAGGGAAATTCTGGCCTTATTATTATTGTTATTATTTAGTTTTTTTTAGCGAACCTAGTTCGACTTATCATAACCTGAACGTCCGAAATTTGCCGTGGGATACAGGCCTAACTGATTGCTGGATACAAGCCTACTGCTATATTATATATATATATATATATATATATATATATATATATATATATATATATATATATATATATATATATATATATATATATATATATATATTCACATATTTTACAATTTTTTTACTCAATCGCGAAATTTATCTTACTCCAAATTCGCGAAATTTATCTCAGAAAAAGAGACCCTACCAGATGTACGATTCTTTAAAGTCTCTTAAATAACTATAATTTAAGTACTTATTAAAATTATTATAAGATTTTTATTTTTAATTCCCAATTTTTCTTAATCAAAATTCGCCAAGGATTCCAAAAATGTTATCCTTTTTAACGTACGTTTAGTAGTTTTTGAAATATTTAACGAGATCAAACTGCAGTCTAGCCATATATATATATATATATATATATATATATATATATATATATATATATATATATATATATATATATATATATATATATATATATATATATATATATATATATATATATATATATATATATATATATATATATCCACTCTGGGCTGTCGTCGAGAGTGGACGTGATTAAAAGGAAATGGGAAAAGAAAGAAGCATCAGAAGGAAGAATGAGAAGAGGGAAGAGAAGAAAAGAGAATACATATTAACCATCACAATCTATTCCTAATATTGGAGAGATTGAATAGAGAATGCTTGGAAATTGTATAGAAAAGAAAATTACTTTTAGAGCAGCTTGAAAACGGTAACTCAGATTTATTTTACAATGTGAATTTTAGACTTAAAATATCGGTATTTTCTTAAAAATAAACTTAATTGAAATTCAATTTAATTATTTTTCAAAAATCTATGGAGGAATAACAAATCTTTCAGTTAACATACTTTCTGCTTAAATGAAACTTCAGCATTAAAAATAAGAATATAAATTTAAAAACATGAGTTTGGATTAGTTGAAATTGTTGGATCATGCGAGGAGAGATAAAAGCAAGAGCGACACGACCTAACCTTTATGATTATTGCTTACTGCTTGTAACAACTAAAGGACCAGAATGGGAAACCATAGCTCCAAGAAGCATGATCTTATATAGTGCTCTTTGAGAAAGTGTTTAGAGGTTAGATGGAGAAGGTGTTAATCCCACTGAAAGGGTGAAAACCCTACAATGGGAGTTTAAATAAAACTAGAGGACTGGCACTGAAACCAACGAACTGAAAAAACATGATCTTTTAGAGCACTAGATCATATGGTGAAATATGCTGGTCCCACTAACAGGGTGAAAACCCTTCCAATGAGAATATATATATATATATATATATATATATATATATATATATATATATATATATATATATATATATATATATATATATATATATATATATATATATATATATATATATATATATATATATATATATATATATATATATATATATATATATATATATATATATATATATATATATATATATATATATATATATATATATATATATATATATATATATATATATATATATATATATATATATATTATATATATATATATATATATATATATATATATATATATATATATATATATATATATATATATATATATATATATATATATATATATATATATATATATATATATATATATATATATTATATATATATATATATATATATATATATATATATTTCGCAGTAAGAAGCAAGGAATTAATTGAAAACAAAATAAATAAAATGATTTTTAGTTATAATTTTGAGGCCTTTTTTTTAAAGTTTTTTATTTTTTTTTTAAACAAAATATTTTATTGATTTCAACACTTATTACAATTAATACGAAATTGGAATTAATAAATAATTGGAACGAATTTGCATTATATGTGCCATCAACACTTGCCATCCTTACCTGATAAAAACCAGATGTTTAGAATCATAATTAAACATTTACGTATGAGAATATATTATATACCCTTTTAATAAATATTCATATATGTAAATAGGAATATATATATATATATATATATATATATATATATATATATATATATATATATATATATATATATATATATATATATATATATATATATATATATATATATATATATATATATATATATATATTTTTTTTTTTTTATATATATATATCTCCTCCGGTGGGCAAAGGCCAGAGGCCTACCAAATTCCACCGGAGCCGGGAAAGATCTATTTCATGGGCGATGGAAACGTGTCCAGATACACGGCGTTTGAAAGTATGCAAGTCAAAGGAAGTTGGGAAAATAGATGAAGGGGTGTGTTCCAGACTTTACCAGTAGTGTATATGTAAGATTGAGCATAGCGGTTAAGTCTGGGGTCGGAGAGTTGGACAGAGAAAGGATGAGACTATGTAGAAAGGCGTGTCGCACGAGCTCTTCTCAATGGAGGAGGTATGCGACGAGAGAGTTCAGAAGAGCAGTGTCTGTTGTAATAGCGATAGTAATAGAGAGAGTGGCGCAACAATTCGACGGGCAGAAAGAAATTGGAAAGAGTTAGTAAGAGCAGGGGAGTTTATGAGACGAAAAGCCCTAGACTCCACATTTTCAAGAAGAGCTTTATGAGTGGACCACCCCAGATGTGTGAAGCATACTCCATACAAGAGCGAACAACACCCCTATAAAAGCAATCAACTGGGATGGCGTGAAGTAATTCTGAAGGCGCTTTAGAACACCCAACCTCTAAGAAGCTTGTTTAGAAAGAGAAGTAATGTGATCTTTCCGAGAAAGATCACGAGAAAAGGATACTCCGAGAATATTAAGAACAGATGAAGATTCGAGTTGTGTGGTCTCGAAGAAGACATCATAGTTGTGTGGAAGTTTGTGTAGCGAGTGGAAAGAATGAGGAACTGAGTTTTTGAGGCATTGAAAACAGCCATGTTTTTTCTGACTCAATTTGAAATATATGAAAGATCAGAGGTTAGTTGCTCCAAGGCTACCCTTTTCGAGTCTATCATTTGCTGTTGGGAGGTATGTCTTTAAAACTGGAAGGAGTAATGAAGGGTGGAGTCATCAGCATAGGAGTGGATAAGAGATGATGTAATAGAGAGAAGGTCATTAATGAAAAGTAGAAAGAGTGCTGAGGATAGGACAGAACTCTGAGGAACACCACTATTAATAGATTTAAAGGAAGAAGGGTGGCCGTCTACAACAGCTGCTATTGAATGACCGGAAAGGAAATTAGAGAGAAGATCACGAAGAGAAGGATAGATACCGAAAGAGGGAAGTTTAGAAATCAAAGCTTTGTACCAGACTCTATCGAAGGCTTTCGATATGTCCAGTGCGAGAGCAAAGGATTCACCAAAATGCTGAAGAGCGGAGGAACAAGAGTCAGAGAAAAGGGAAAGAAGATCACCAGTAGAGCGTTCTGTAAAAAAAAAAAAAAAAAAAAAAAAAAAAAAAAAAAAAAAAAAAAAAAAAAAAAAAAAAAAAAAAAAAGTAGAGCGATCCTTACGAAAGTCATATTGGCGATCAGAGATAAGATCAGAATAATTGAGATGTTTCCAAATCTTTCTGTTAAGAATAGATTCGAAAACTTTAGAGAGAACGGAGGTCAACGAAATGGGACGGTAGTTTTAAAGTTGAGAGGGGTTCCCCCTTCATCGGCACAAGCTTAATGAACGCACGTTTCCAGCAAGAAGGGAAGGTTGAAGTTGAAAGACAAAAAGAAGGAATAATTTACCAATGCAGGGTACAAGCTCGGAACCACAAGTTTTGAGAACCACAGGAGGAATACCATCGGGACCATGCGCCTTCTTAGTATTAAGCTAAGAGAAAGCAGAAATGATGTCTTTAGAAGAAATTCTAATTTTAGGCATAAATGAGCTGAAGGGGGTTAAGAGCTGTAGCTCCGGAATCGTCTAAGATTGAATTTCGCTTTGGATAGCGAAAGGGGAGGCATGTTCACCAGTTGTATCATGAGAACTAGAAGAAAGCCATTGGCGGTGGCGAAACATTGAAATCACCTAATATGATGATTTCAGAGAGAGGAGAAGAGAGATTGTGCTCTATTTTGGAGTTTAAAAAGTCGAAGATTTAGGATAGTCAGTATATATATATATATATATATATATATATATATATATATATATATATATATATATATATATATATATATATATATATATATATATATATATATATATATAATATATATAGTTGACAAACACAATGCAGGTGTGATGTTTTACATAAATATATAACCCTACAGGAAATAAAGCAAAAGTTAAAACCAGAAGCAAAACTTTCGAAAGGTCAACTGCCTTTCCTCATTCAGGCTTACGATTATTTTCAAAAACAAAAACAGAAAGGTTACAATTCCAACCAGATGGTTGGTTTATCAGATGATATTATTATTGAAATTCTTTATGAATATTGAAAGTCAAGAAAATTTTTTAAATAATAATTAGTAAAATAATCTTGCGAATAATTATTATTACAGCAATTAAAATTTTCAACATTTTTAATAAGAAAATCTTCGATTAATTGTCTTCTATTGACATCACTATCAGCTGCAATCAAGTTAATGCCTTCCTATTTCGAACTTAATGTTCTTCTAAGGTCCGATGTTTATATAAAGCAGAGTTCTCTTCTTCAATTCGAAGAGAATAACCATGTTGGTATCTTCTTCTCAATACATCTGCAGTTTTTCCTATATAAATTTTGGTACAGTCTCTGCAAGGGATCTTGCAAACTCCAGAATTGCTTTGATTTTTTTTTTGACAAATTTTTGACTATGGAAAAACTATTTAATATTAACTGGAACATTTGAAACCGACAAAAATACTGAAACTGAATCTGGTACTAATGAAAATGGTAATGGTATAGATGGTGGTAATAATAGTAGCATCGATGGTGGTGGTAATGTTAATAAATGAGAATGGTGAAAGTATTAATAATCAAGGATTTGGTAGTGATGATATTGGTAACAGTAACAATAATGTTAATTTTGGTAGAAATGATAATAACAGTAATAAATTTCAAATAAATATACCTGTATCTTCAAATAACCTTAAGAAATTTATACCAAAGGAATTTTTATTGGTTTCAAACCTGAATGAGGAAAGGCAGTTGACCTTTCGAAAGTCTTGCTTTTGGTTTTAACTTTTGTTATGTCCTGTAGGGTATATATATATATATATATATATATATATATATATATATATATATATATATATATATATATATATATATATATATATATATATATATATATATATATATATATATATATATATATATATATATATATATATATATATATATATATATATATATATATATATATATATATATATATATATATATATATATCATGAAGAAAGACCCTGGCAGATGTCAGAATAAAATATACCAGAATTGGAGAAAACAAAACCAATTGCACAGTCAAAGCTGACATGTTTCAATATAATCTATATAGTGAATATGTTTTCATATCATGATTATGATATGAAATACATACATATATATATATATATATATATATATATATATATATATATATATATATATATATATATATATATATATATATATATATATATATATATATATATATATATATATATATATATATATATATATATATATATATATATATATATATATATATA
>SEYY01005411.1:12500-15000 GCA_009176605.1 Armadillidium nasatum
GCGAGTTGATTTCTTTGTCGAAGGATGTCCAATCAGAGCAAATGTTATATGCTCGGTAAACTAGAGTTTTAACAATAGAGGTTTTATAAATATTAGGTGAGTAGGACCCATAGTTCATATACATGCCATTGTCAGTGGGTTTGAACATGTATTCCGGTAGACAATGTTCCATCATGATTTACAGTGATTTTAATATCTAAAAATTAATAGTATTATTGATGCATGTTTCATAAGTAAATTTCAAACATGATAACTCTTGTAATCTGTTGATGAAATTGATGTATGTTATTCAAGTTCTTAAAGACAGTAAGGGTGTCATCAACATATCTTATGTAAAATACTGGGTTAAAATTGTTATTTTCACTTAGAATTTTATTTTCTAGATTAGCCATGTAGAAGTCGGCAAACGTTGGTCCAAGTGGTGAGCCCATTGACACTCCATCAATTTGTAGGTATATATTTTCTTTAAATTTAAATGGTGTTTGTGTACAGCAAATTAACAAAAGGTTCTTCATATTTTGTTTTGATATTTCAGGAGGTGACATATTACTTGAGTGGAAAACACTACCAATTATTATATAAATAGTTTCAAGAACTGGTACATTTGTAAACAACGATTCTACATCAAGTGAAGCGAATAACGATTCTACATCAATTGAGGCAAATACATCTGTGTCTCAAAGTTTCAGATTTGATAATTTACATAAAGTCTCATTATTTCATTAAACTATAAAAGATTCCATTAAGATATGGTCTAATAATACTATTGAGGTATTGGTCAATTTCATGTGTAACTGTGCCACACATAGATATTACTGGTCTTAAAGGGTGGGTTTTCCGTCGGTTTTTGTGTATTTTAGGTAATCCAATATATATGACCTAAATTATAGAAACCGGTTCTTTTGATCTTATTCTGAATTGTTTTTGTTTTTTATTTCATAAGCAACTTCTAATTATATTGTTTTTAGTTTCACTATTAGTTTTCTCAAAGTCTTCTTTTAAATTTAGTAGTCATTGAGTATAGCCTGGATTTTAAAATAATTAATTAATTATCATTATTATTATAATTATTATTATTATTATTATTATTATTATTTATTATTATTATTATTATTATTATTATATAAAGTAAAATAGTCTAAAAACATTTAAAGGTTATAAAGATCTGAATATAAATTTTTCGTATTTAAGTATATATATATATATATATATATATATATATATATATATATATATATATATTATATATATATAATATATATATATATATATATATATATATATATATATATATATATATATATTATTATATATATATATATATATATATATATATATATATATATATATATATATATATATATATATTTATATATATATATATTATATATATTTTATTTATACAATAACCATTTCCGCATGATGCAGGGTGGAGTCAATTGCAGAAATTTTGACATTCCTGCATATATATATATATATATATATATATATATATATATTATATATATATATATATATATATATATATATATATATATATATATATATTATATATATATATATATATATATATATATATATATATATATATATAATATATATATATATTATATATATATATATATATATATATATATATATATATATATATATATATATATATATATATATTATATATATATATATATATATATATATATATATATATATATATATATATATATATATATATATATATATAATATATATATATATATTGTGTGTGTGGTGTGTGTGTGTGTGTGTGTGTGTGTGTGTTTGAATAATAGCGTATGTTGCCTAAAAAGTCGGTTATATATTATCCTCCTTTTTTGTAGACTTTTTTTGGAACTTTTTAAAATCCCATTTTAATAGCAAAATTTGATATTCCATTTTATAAGTGTTAGAAAATAGGGATTTCACTTTTAGAGTTGAAGATATAATAGCTTAATAACTTTATATTTTTTCCGTTAAGATCCCAAATTTGTTTGTAAAAGGAAAAGAGTTTAGCCAAAACAATTTCAAATTAAGATCTTTGAACGTATACTTAATTCTCGTCTCCTATATTATTTAGTGTTTTATTCCCAACCCTCCGATCATCAGATTTGTTTTCGATGCTCGAGGTCAACTGGTGATGTCTTTCCTTTCCTACTGATCTTCTCTCTTGGGGATTATGAGGAGTCTTGTGTGGGAGCGTATGACGTATCCAAGGCATTTGAACAATTATGACATTCGTTGCTGCTCTCAGAGCTCCCTTCCTTTGAATTTCCTTCTTCACTTTTCATACTTATGTCTAGTTTACTTCAAATTCTCCATTTCTGCATATGTTGATGGAGCGACTTATTTTTTAATTCCCTGTTAACTGTAACATCCCTATGATTTCTTTTTATCTTCTCCTCTCTTCCTGCGGATCCCTGAAGACATCTTCAATTGTTCTCGTAACTTCTTCTATTTTTGTGCAGATGACTCAGCTCTTCATTCT
>SEYY01005411.1:25000-32955 GCA_009176605.1 Armadillidium nasatum
AATTTGTCTGTGCTGCCTCTGTTTAGAGATAAATATGAATATATTTTTCCAATATGTGCTCCATATTGGATATTAGAAGTAGAATTCTTCTAATATCCAATATGGAGCACATTTTCCAATCTTCATATTTCTCCGAAATCATCATTCTTTGATGATGATTCAATGTTCGACACTGACAATGTCTTTAGTTAGTGAAGTTTGTTAACTTCTTTACTCCACTTGACTTTCACAATCACCTTACGTTTATTTCGTGATCAATCATTTCAAGAGTTTCGCTGGAACTGCCCCAGTCTTCGTCAAGGAGCTTTTTTTCATAATAGTTCAAGAAAATCAAACTGTTTATTCTTGATGTCCTAACCCTCTGAAAAGAGGCTCAGGTGATCCTAGGTCATTTTCTTTTACTCCTTAATTACTATCCATTTCAGCCCTAGTCTTTCTTCTGTGATAAAATATTAAAGTAACTTCATGTTAGAACAGAATCGATACTTTTATCAGCCAATCAGCTGCCGACTCCACAGTCTGGACGTGTACTTGCAATTCTTTGATTTCCCTTGGAGAGTGAATGAATGTTTCTTCAACAGTTGGGATTCATCGAAAAGCAGGGAGCATCTTGCTCAGTTTATCACCTTTTCAGTAGTGATTTCCATTCCATTTTCTTTTCTTTCAACTAAAGCACATAAACATCAGTTTAACTTTGCTTTTTCTCGCACTTTTTCTATTAGGAACGCTTTCTTCAAGTAAATTAAATATCGGGGTAAAGAGTTTCCATTAATTGCTTTGCTCCTCAGTGATTAAAAATTACTATGGGGGTGACTGTGATGTCACCT
This sequence comes from Armadillidium nasatum, assembly GCA_009176605.1. Taxonomy (NCBI): domain Eukaryota; kingdom Metazoa; phylum Arthropoda; class Malacostraca; order Isopoda; family Armadillidiidae; genus Armadillidium; species Armadillidium nasatum. The sequence goes on from SEYY01005411.1 coordinate 25,828, forward strand.
TCGTAGAAAAGCTGACTCGTAGTCTTTTCATTTGCGTTGTTGAGCAATAGGGCATTTCCTATAGAGCTTTGGACCACCTTCATTACCATATTCGCCGTTAATTAACTATAATTATGTGCATTAAAATGATCCTATACAGGGTTCTAATTTTAAAATTTATTACTTTTTAGGGAAACCTGATAGACATAGACCGGTCAGAAAAAATGGGAAAACTCAGAATGACATTTTGGTTCTGCTTCGAAGCAGCCTAGACATCAGAGAACACTAAGTGATTGGGAAATTCTAGACATGCAAAGAGATTGGTATTTGCAAAGGTCTACAATAAAGCCTAAAGACATGAGAAGCCTATTTCATAGAACGATCCTGGAGCTTCTGAGGAACCTCAGGTTGAATCTGGAGCTCTAAATAGAGAAAGACATGTCGACGAAAGATCTTTTCAGGCCGTATATAATATAGTTCCGAGGGGAATTGATAGAGTAACCACTCCAACAACTTAATTTGATCTTAGAGAACCTGATCCCCATTTACTCGATACCTTCTATGTTTGGTCTCATGAACCAATTTATACGAGAATTCATGTACACCAAAAATTTTAAAAATCCGAAGTAGAATTTTAACATTTGATCTTGCCTTTCATCATATATATATATATATTTATTTATTCAATTATTTGAATTTTTACATAAATTAAAAATTTTTTTTCTAAAAGAATTTGTTATTTAGTTCACTGTGCTGCAGACCTTGGTAGTTTGGGTTGAAAACAATATATATATATATATATATATATATATATATATATATATATATATATATATATATATATATATATATATATATATATATATATATATATATATATATATATATATATATATATATATATATATATATATATATATATATATATATATATATATATATATATATATATATATATATATATATATATATATATATATATATATATATATATATATATATATATATATATATATATATATATATATATATATATATATATATATATATATATATATATGATAACAATAATTATTGAAATTTACCAAAGTCGACCTCCTAATTTATTGATGAGAGTTTTAAGCTAGCAGGAAGCTATGAAATAAATATTTCTTATAAATGAAAGATATTAGATAGGTTAGATAAGATAAAGTGTCTCCTCAAACCTCAAACTGTATTGAAATGTTTTAATCAACAGCGGCGATAGATCAAATCCTAGAGTGATAAAATTATTTAAAGAAAAAGAAAGGAGTGGCGAATTATGTTCATAAATAGATCACTGTGTCTATTGTGCTTTTGGTATCAACATTGAAACTGGTGTAAGAAAATCTTTCTTGATTTAATTCATCGATTTTATAATTATTTCTCCAAGAATTTGTATATCAACGTATTCCCATTGTCAGATTTCTCGAATTTTGACCTCTAATAGAGCAAAAACCACTTTTAACCAATGAACCACTCACTCACTCTCTCTCTCTCTCTCTCTCTCTCTCTCTCTCTATATATATATATATATATATATATATATATATATATATATATATATATATATATATATATATATATATATATATATATATATATATATATATATATATATATATATATATATATATATATATATATATATATATATATATATATATATATATATATATATATATATATATATATATATATATATATATATATATATATATATATATATATATATATATATATATATATATATATATATATATATATGGTGCGTATAGTAGATGCAGGATTTTGCTTGTGATTAATGATCATGAATCTGAGAATTGAACAAAATCGTGAGAATTGAAGAGATTCGAGAGGCGGACATTGAACCGAATGAACCAATGTATTTGTCACATGAGGATAATAAAATACCCAGTAAGTAGAATCAATTTATCACTGGCCCGGGAGATCCCGTTGTTCCGGTGTGGTCCTCTTGTTATGTAATATTAAATCGAACGAAGAAATGTGAAATATATTGGTACGATCGAATTGTATGGGTATATTATAATAGTATTCTGTTTTTTTCAGATCTTATCGTTCAAATATGCTTTCTAGCCTTTTTTTTTATTTTTTTGTTTATTTTTGGTTCGTGTGAAGATATGAATGACGCTTTATACCTTTCTCTATAAAAAAAAAAAAAAAAAAAAAAAAAAAAAGTTTCTATTCTTCTTTTGGGTATTGTTAGGAGGACAATTGGCTTTTTTTAAAAGTTTCTTTTTTGGGGTAATGGATTGAAGAGAAAACAATCTATTAAAATTCTTCTTCGACTTCCAAAATTAATGATTTTAGAAGCAAAGTTCGCACACACTGTCACTCACAATTTTAAAGAATAAAATTCTTAATCTTCTTGTGCTACTAGTTTGACCTGTAAAAAATGCATATAAATTTAATTTAACACACACACACACACACACACACACACACACACACACACACACATATATATATAATATATATATATATATATATATATATATAATATATATAATATATATATATATATATATATATATATATTCAGAATTTTATCTAAAACCTTATGAATTAATTTGTTTTTATATCATATCAAATTATAATTCAAACTTGATATAAAAATTATCCACTGCAAAAAACAATAAATTTTCTTGCATTATTAACGTTTGTGTTTTTTTAATAATTATATTATTAATTATTATTTATTTTTATTATTATATTATATTATTATTATTATTATTATATTATTATTATTATTATTATTATTATTATTATTATTATTATTATTATTATTATTATTATTATTATTATTATTATTATTATTATTATTATTATTATTATTATTATTATTATTATTATTATTATTATTATTATTATTATTTTTATTAATTTTTTTTTTTTTATAATATTTTTAATATTTTTAATAATTAATTATATATATTATATATATATATATATATATATATATATATATATATATATATATATATATATATATATATATATATATATATATATATATATATATATATATATATATATATATATATATATATATATATATATATATATATATATATATATATATATATATATATATATATATATATATATATATATATATATATATAATATATATATATATATATATATATATATATATATATATATATAGGTGTGTTTATAAGACAAACGTTTTAAATTAGATTATGTACTGCGTACAACTGATTTATACTATAGCTGAGAACCTTTTAAATTTCAATTACCAGTCAGTGAATAGAAATCCTTTTACAACGTGTTATATTAATATATATATATATATATATATATATATATATATATATATATATATATATATATATATATATATATAATATATATATATATATATATATATATATATATATATATATATATATATATATATTATATATTTCTAACCTGAATCGTTTTTCTATAGAATTACCTCAGTACTATTTTTCCTGTTTTAAAAGGCATTTAATTTTTTTTTATTTATTTTTTTTTTTATTTTATTTGTTTGGAGGGAGGGGGGAGAATATTAATTTTGTTCTTGAAAATTTTGAGAATTAAAATTATTTTGACTTTAAACAATCTTGAAAGTTACTTTGGCGTTTTTGAAGTTTCTAAGAAGACTGAAAATCTTGTTGAAGGATTTTAAAGCATCAAAAGTAAGCCTCCCCTTTCAATAGAGATTTAACTTTGAGCATAGGATCATAGGAACATAGGAAAATACAGACAGTTAGAAGCAACAAGGGCCTATCGAGACTGTCCCAGTCCAAACAAATAATAACAATAACAATACTAATACATGCACAAAAGACTAGGTATATCCCTATCCCTAGTTATCAGTTCATTCATGCAAAGATAAAAGTAAAATTAAGCCCAATTATACATGCAATATTCAATGAACCATCACCCACTACAAAAAAAAACTATCATTAGGCTTAGTCATAGGTTGATTTGTTGATCTAAAAATTCATATATATCCACCAATTTGGCTTAGTCAAGTTATTTTATATAATACCTAAACCATCCATATATCTATCTAGCCCCTTTTAAATTTGACAAGAGAATCACAGTCAACAATCTCTTGTTGCAAGTCATTCCAAAAATTAACAACTCTATTACTGAAAGAGTATTTTCTTAGATCGAGATGGCATGGCTTCTTTTTAATTTTCTTATTATGTCCTCTAGTTACTCTTCCATAGTCCACTATAAAGTATTTTTCAATCTCTGTATTACTGTCAGATGCAAATATTTTGTAAACTTGTATCATATCCCCTCTGAGAAATTTCCTTTCAACCGAGAACATTCCTAACTCCTTCAACCTCTCTTCATAGCTCTTATTCAAGGCCAGAAATTGTTGCTCGACGTTGTACTCTCTCCAGCATATCTATGTCTTTTCTTAAATGAGGATCCCAAACCCGTGCACAATACTCTAATGCTGGCCTAACATAGCTATTATACAGCTTACTTATAACCTCTTTGCTCTTGTAAACTACATTGCGATTAATTATACCTAACATCTTATTAGCTCTATTCCTTACTTCCAAACATTGATCACCCACCTTCAGATTACTGCTAATAATCACACCTAAATCCTTTTCTTGGTCCACAGTCTCAAGATACTCCCCATTCATTTCATAATTAAATCCTTCATTTGAGTAACCTACATGAAGAATTTTACATTTTTTACTATTAAAGTTCATTTGCCACCTCTCTGCCCAACCAAGAAGTCTATCTAGATCACCTTGAAGCTTTATGCATCCATCATTATTCCTTACTGAGGTAACCACTTTGGTATCATCAGCAAACTTAGAAACCTTACATTTAAGACCTTTGTCTAAATCATTTATATATATAAGGAACAAAAGTGGTCCCAGCACAGAACCCTGTGGGACCTCCACTCTTCACCGTTTCCCATAATGACTTATTACCATTAAGTAATACACACTGCCTTCTGTTCTTTAACCACTCTTTAATCCTAATTGTGTACTATTCCATCTATACCATACTGCGACAAACTTTTGCATCAGCCTAACATGGGTACCTTATCAAAAGCTTTGCTAAAGTCTAAATATATGACATCAACTGGATCACCCCTGTCTATACATTCAGTAATATATTCCATAAATTCTAGTAGATTTGTCTGACATGATCTACCCTTTCTAAAGCCATGCTGGGAGTTATATAGTATCTTGTTATCATCTAAATGCTTCTCTATATGACTTTTCAGTAACTTTTCCAAAATTTTCACAACCAGAGATGTTAAACTAACTGGCCTATAGTTCCCAATAAATCTTCCTTACTACCTTTTTTAAAAATGGGCATCACATATGCCGTTTTCCAGTCCTCAGGTATCTCTCCAAAAGCAATAGATCGATTAAAAATCAAATACAGTGCCTTTGCAATACTGCTACTCCTTTCTATATATAATTCTACCATACACACCATCTGGATCCCGCTGCCTTATTTGGGTCAATATGTTCTAATAAAGATGAGATTTCATTTAACTCAATTTGAAATGCTGTACACCTATTCATTACATGTATACTAGAGCTATTAGTCTCTAAACTGCTCTCCAACCTTTCCTCATTAAACACTGATGCAAAATAAGCATTGAAAATATTAACCAATTCCTTATCTGAACTTACTAAATTTCCATCAATTTTAATTGGGCCAATTTTCTTATCCTTGCTTTTAAATTTATAAAAGCTTAAAAAACTTTTTTCAGGTCTTTATTACTGTTCCTTGCCAAATTAATTTCTGCCATTCTCTTTGCTCTTCTTATTGACTGGTTAAGTTCATTCCTAATTCTCTTATAATGTTCCAAATCTTCCCCCCTGCTCCTACCCTTGAATATTGCGAAAGCAATTGAAAAATAAATATCATTATTTTAGTTATAATACTAATATAATTTATTTCATAGCATCTACCTTTCTATCTATCTATCTGCCTTATTATCTATCTATCTATCTATCTCTTCTCTTTCTTTCTTTCTTTCTTTCTTTCTTTCTCTCTCTTTATATATATATATATATATATATATTATATATATATATATATATATATATATATATATATATATATATATATATATATATTATATATATATATATATATATATATATATATATATATATAACTTACCCCCGCATGTGAATGAATTGAATATGGTATACATAATCCTTACGTTCATGAACTCTAATTAAAAGTGCATAGGAATGGATGATGAGAGAAATGCAGGTGGAAAAAAAAGACTCTTCAATTTAGAACATTTATTCAAGAGTTTTTAAACTGTCATTTCAAGCATTAAAATCTTGAATTGAAGTTATAGACATGAAACTGCATGATACACTCAATTATTGACTTTGTTATAAAAACATCTGTGCTTATGTGTTTGGATGAGAAATCGTATTTACTAATGTATGTATGTATGCATGCATGTAAGTATGTATGTATGTATGTATGTATGTATGTATGTATGTATGTATGTATGTATGTATGTATGTATGTATGTATGTATATTTCTAAAGTTGGGTAATTAATATAATAAATTTGCCAGTAGTTAATATTAAAAACAATAATGAATTCATAATACGAATATATATATATATATATATATATATATATATATATATATATATTATATATATATATATATATATATATATATATATATATATATATATATATATATATATATATGTGTGTGTGTGTGTGGTGTATGTGTGGTGTGTGTGTGTGTGTGTGTGTGTGTGTGTGTGTGTGTGTGTGTGTGTGTGACGTATGGAAAATATTCCAATCATTGCAGATGTTTGTTCCATCGTTAATGTAAATCTTTATTTCATATGGATTGAAAAGCTAATTGTTGACAAATTAATTTTAATTCAAGCCTCATCTGCTCTTTCTCTCACTTTGATATATATATATATATATATATATATATATATATATATATATATATATATATATAATATATATATATATATTATATATATATATATATATATATATATTTATATATATATATATATATATATATATATATATATATATATATATATATATATATATATATATATATATATATAT
>SEYY01005412.1:0-7500 GCA_009176605.1 Armadillidium nasatum
ATGGAGGCGTCCATTCTATATTATTTCCCTCCTACTAAACCTAACAACCTTGGTTTAACTCGGATTGTTCTTGGGCTATCTCAAGGGATGCTGTCTTCAAGGATTACCGTCGTCTTCAAAACTCCAGAAACTCAAACTTATCCTCGCAAATCTATCCTTCGCAACAGTAAAAACTCTTTTCGTAGAAAATTCTTTCTGGTTCCTTCTCACGATCTTCTGGCATTTTCAAAAGTGTCAACTCTAATTTGCTTCTTCCTCCTCCCTTCTCTAGTACTTTGGGGGTTCAATTTTTACCTTCTTCTAAAGCTGAATCTCAAATTTTTGCCTCTAATTCACCCTTAGACGACCTGACTGTTCCTACTCTTAAACCATCCTCAAAAATAATTCTTCTACAATCGCAATTTCTGCTCGCTCTGAGCTTTATACTAAGAAGGCGTACGGTCCTGATGATTCCTGGATTCTAAAAATTTTTTCTTAGTTACACCCGCCTTGGTAATTCTTCGTCTATGTCTTTCTACTAACCTTCCCTCCTGCTGAAACGTGCGCTCATTCAGCCGTGCCAAGAAGGGGACCCCCTAAACTCGTCTATTTCTTTAACCTCCGTCTTTCTAAAGTTTTCGAATCTATCTTAACAGGAAATTGGAAACATCTCAATTCTTCTAATCTTATCTCTGATCGTCAGTATGGTTTTCGTAAGAAACGCTCTACTGGTGATCTCCTTTCCCTTCTCTCTGACTCTTGGTCTTCCGCTCTTCGGTATTTCGGTGAATCTTTTGCAGTCGCGCTGGACATATCGAAAGCTTTCGATAGAGTCTGGACAAACTTCCAAAACTCTCTTCATAATTATCCTTCTCTCTGTGACCTTCTCTCTGATTTCCTTTCTAGTCGTTCTATAGCAGCTGTTGTAGACGTTCTTCCTTTAAATCTATTAACAGTGGTGTTCCTCAGGGTTCTGTCCTATCCCCAACACTTTTTCTACTTTTCATTAATGACCTTCTTCTATCACCTCATCTCTATCCACTCCTATGCTGATGACTCCACCCTTCATTATTCTTTCCATTTTGAAAAACGTCCCCCAACAGCAGTTGATAGACTCGAGAAGGGTGGCCTGGAGCAACTAACCTCTGATCTTCTCGTATTCAATTTGGGGCAGAGAAAAATGGTTTTTCAAAACCTCAAAAACTCAATTCCTCCATCTCTCTTCTTGACATAATCTTCCACATAACTATGATATCTTCTTCGAAAACACTCAACTCAAACCTTCACATCCCCTTAATATCCTTGGTGTTCCTTTTTCTTGTGATCTTCTTGAAAAGACATTATTCTCTTTCTAAACAAGCTTCTAAGAGCTGAGGCGCCTTCAGTATTTCTTCACCACCCCAATTGCTGCTCTGTATAGGGTTGTTGTTCGCCCCTGTATGAAGTACGACTCACACATCTGGGGTGGTTCCACACACACAGCTTTTCTTGAAAAGGTGGAGTCTAGGGCTTTTCGTTTAATCAACTCTCCTGCTCTCACTAACTCTCTCCAGTCTCTTTCTGCCCGTCGAATTGTTGCGTCACTCTCTCTCTCTATACTGTCGCTATTACAACAGATACTGCTCTTCTGAACTCTCTCGTCGCATACCTCCTCCATTGAGAAGTGCTCGTACGACTCGTCTTTCTACATAGTCTCATCCTTCCTCTATCCAACTCTCTGACCCCAAACTTAACCGCTATGCTCGTTCTTACATGTACTCTACTGGTAAAGTCTGGAACACACTCCCTTCATCTATTTTACTAACTTCCTATGACTTGCACACTTTCTAACGCCGAGTATCAGGTCATGTCGGTCTTTGATTTGACCAGGTTCCTGACTTTCCTCCTGACTCTGATGGAAATTTTAGTAGGCCTCTATAGCCATTACATATCAGAGATGAAATATATATATATATATATATATATTTATATATATATATATATATATATATATATATTATATATATTATATATATATATATATATATATATATATATATATATAGAGAGAGAGAGAGAGAGAGAGAGAGAGAGAGGAGAGAGAGAGGTGGAATTTATTAAAATATTTTTCCATTTTAATTTATTCCCCAAGTTCCAAGTGGAAAAAAGTATTAACGAGTTTCTCACAAAAATCTTTAGACCCACTCTTCATTTTCCTACTGTACCTAAACAAAAAAAAAAATAAATAGATAAAAATATGCTTAAAACTTTCGTATACAGAATCACTTATATCTCAACTTAATAGAAATATTCTTACTATACCTGAAACTAGATTCCTCCAATACCATTTACGAATTATAACTTCCTCTCAATTCATACTTTCTTCAGACACAAATAACCTCATCCAATGTTTCTCAGATCGTAATTACTTTACTTATTAATTAAAGTGTGCTAACTGTAATGCGGCGTACGTAGGCTAAACTGATGTAAAATTAAAAGTGAGGATTGATTAGTATAGAAGAGTTTCCTTTAGAACTGACCTTCCTTTTCCCTGAACACTCTGCCATAAAAGACCATGGAGGTACCCACCCTTTTTCATCTTCTAATTTCTCAATCCTTAAACATGCGTCTTCCCTTCTTGATAGTAGGATATTGGAGTTTTGTATATAAAAAATAATTCTCCATCCTTAGAGGATCAAGCTTCTTCTATTGCCCTTTTCACTCAGTTAAGAAGTCCTTTCTCCCAAAATAGTACATCCTTTTTATTTTTATTTGTTATTTCAAAATCAATATTATTACTTTATTTTTATTATTTTATTGTAATTATTAATATTTATATATATATATATATATATATATATATATATATATATATATATATATATATATATATATATATATATATATATATATATATATATATATATATATATATATATATATATTATATATATATATATATATATATATATATATATATTATATATATATATATATATATATATATAATATATATATATATATATATATATATATATATATATATATATATATATATATATATATATATATATAGTATAATATTTAAAAATATTTTAAAAAATTGAAATTTGTAAAATTTGGTTTGTGCTGAAGACTGACCAGAGAATGGTGTGAAAGTTCACAGTGATTAAATGAGTATGTGGAAACCCTTATTAGATTAAGGTTCATAAGGAAAGAAGCTATCTCAACTTTATATATATATATATATATATATATATATATATATATATATATATATATATATATTATATATATATATATATATATATATATATATATATATATATATATATATATATATTATATATGTGTGTGTGTGTGTGTGTGCGCGGATTAGCATCCTTATCAAAATTAACATCCTCATCCCATTCCGCAGTTAGAAAATTCAACATCTGCATCTCATTTGACGAAAGTTCTACATCCGCATACGCACTTCACCAAAATTCGATATCCGCATCTGCATCCTCAAATGAGAAAATGCAACATCCGATCCATCACTAATTTATATATATATATATATATATATATATATATATATATATATATATTATATATATATATATAATATATATATATATATATATATATATATATATATATATATTATATATATATATATATATATATATATATATATATATATATATATATATATATATATATATATATATATATATATATATATATATATATATATCCATAGGAGGGTGCTTGGAACCCCTACTGGGGCTACTGTGGCATTCTGCTGGGTGCTCCTGACTTTGGTTGGTTGCTCCTGTAACCCAGGAGCACCCAGCAGAATTCCACAGTAGCCCCAGTAGGGGTTCCAAGCACCCTCCTATGGACTTAGATAAGTACCGAGTTGCTACAGTGATTCGAAGCAGAAGAGCTTGAAAACCGTTCTACTATGCCTTCTTTTTATGGGAAGGCGGCGTAGCTCGGTGGTAGAGCCTTCTGTACATTGTCTAACGGCGACGCTGTTGTCAGTGGGTTCGAGTCCTGGCGTGCGGAAAATTTTTCTCTGTGTTATATATATATATTATATATATATACTATATATATATATATATATATATATATATATATATATATATATATATATTTCCTCCGGTGGCAAAGGTCGGAGGCCTACCAAATTCCATCGGAGTTGGACAAGTCCATCTTACGGCTTTTGAAAGTATGCAAGTCAAAGGAAGTGTAGAAAACAGATAAAGAGTGTTTCAGACTTTACCAGTAGAGTATATATAAGATTATGCATAGCACTTAAGTCTGGGGTCGGAGAGTTGGACAGAGAAAGGATGAGACTGTGTAGAAAGGGGTGTGGCACGAACTCTTCTCAATGGAGGAGGTATGCGACCTGAAAGTTCAGAAGACCAGTGTCCGTTGTAATAGCGATAGTAAAGAGAGAGTGACGCAACAATTCGACGGGCAGAAAGAGATTGGAGAGAGTTAGTAAGAGCAGGAGAGTTGATAAGACGAAAAGCCCTAGACTCCACCTTCTCAAGGAGAGCTATATGAGTGGAACCAAACCAGATGTGCGAAGCAAGCTTGTTTAGAAAGATAAGTAATGTGATCTTCCAAGAAAGATCATGAGAAAAGGAAACACCAAGAATATTAAGAACAGTTGAAGGTTTGAGTTGTGTGTTTTCGAAGAAGATATCATAGTTGTGTGGAAGATTGTCGAGTGTATATATATATATATATATATATATATATATATATATATATATATATATATATATATATATATATATATATATATATATATATATATATATAATATATATTATATAAGTACAAATCGATCGAACTGTTACATGTAAATACTCTTTAGTTTATTCGTTACCATTTTATAAGTTTTAATCAATCTGAGTAAAATGCATCATATTCATTGTATCCGTTATAATAATAATAATGCCAATAATAATAATAATAATAATAATAATAATAATAATAATAATAATAATAATAATAATTATAATTATAATAATAATAATGTTATTATTTTTATTACCGATATTACTATTTCGTTATTTTCTTTGTAAATAGTTATTATTACTATCAGTAGTTGCATAAACATCCTTAATAATAATAATAATAATATTACTATTGCTATTATTCTATTATTATCATTTTTATTATTATTCTATTATTATTATTATTGATATTATTTATTATAATAATTATTATCATTATTATTATCATTATTATTATTATTATTATTATTTTTTTTATATTTTATTTTTATGAATATATTCATTATTAAAAGTATTTTATTATTATTATTATTATTATTATTATTATTATTATTATTATTATTATTTAATGTTATTATTTTGGTGATTAGTATTATTAATATTACCATTGTTACTATTACTGTTTTTCGCGTCATTAGTATTGTACCATATTATTTATCTTGTATTTATTAAATAAATAAAAAATTAATGTAACATTTGGGACTCAAAGTAAGCAACTGTGTTTTCTCCCAAGTTTCTCTTTTCATATATCTGAATAGCTACAGTATCATTTTTATTGTATTTAGTATATAGTGTTATAAAATTGTTATAAACCTACTATATTTCTGAATAAAGATTTATGAACTGTGAACATTATTTTTGTTATTATTGCTTTATTATAATTATTATTATTTATTATTATTATTATTATTATTATTATTATTATTATTATTATTATTATTATTATTATTATTATTATTATTATTATTATTATTATTATTATTATTATTATTATTATTATTATTATTATTATTATTATTATTATTATTATTATTATTATTATTATTATTATTATTATTATTATTATTATTTATTATTATTATTATTATTATTATTATTATTATTATTATTATTATTATTATTATTATTATTATTATTATTATTATTATTATTATTATTATTATTATTATTATTATTACTGAAAAATGGAATCTCATTAATAACTGGGAACTTTAACATCGACATATCCAGAAATGCCACTACCTCTTGTCGCTTACATTCACTAATTGACACTATGACATCAAATGGCTTTTTAAATTATCCATCACAAGGCCAAATGTAAATAAAAACTCTACAATAATCAATCATATATGATTAAATAAGAAAAATTCAACAAGATCCTAAACATTGTACTTATATATTTCAGACCACTATCCCTGTGTATTAATGTTAGAATCACCACCTACTTCAAAAGAACAGAAGAAAATAGCTTTTAAACTCATATCTGATGACCGTAAAAAATAAATTTCTAAACCAAATAAAGACAACAGATTTTTCATTTGTACACAGTGCCAATGTTTCAATAGATGAAAAATTCAATACAGTCAATCATAATTTCTATAGTATATACGACAAATACTTTCCCATAAAACCCAAAACTACGACAGAAAAATAAGGCAAAAATAAACTCATTAAGGCAAAAAAACAAACTCTATATAAGAGCTAAGAGAGGCATCATATCAATGCAGACTTTCACCACATATTCTTCATTATTGAAAAAGATAATTAGAGAATCTAAAGCTAATTATTTCTAATACAAATTTAAACAAACCAAAAACAATACCAAATCAACATGGATAAATAACATCTTGAATCGTTACAAAAACAATGAAGTTATAATTCCAAAAATAAAAATTAAAGACGAGATAGTGATCGATAAGCAATTCATATTCAATGAATTGAATTCCTATTTTACAACTATAGGAACTAAATGACAGCAGAAATTTCTCCAAACAAATGTGTCTTTAACTTACTACCTAGAAATGCATAAAGGTCAAAAATTCTCTTTTACAAACATATTAAGTTACGAAGTCAAGTGCAATAAATAAGTTTGAAAAACAAAAACTCTGACATTCATAGTGTACTAAACTGGATTTACAAATAGGGATCTTACTGCATAAACGAAATCTCACCAATATTAGCGATCCTCTACAATACTTCACTTGAGTTAGGCCACTTTCCAGAAGAACTGAAAATAGCAAGAGGTTACCCCTGTTCCTAAAACCATTGACACTTCAGTTTCTCATAACTTCCGTTCGATCTCTATCCTACATACTATTGATAAAATATTCGAGAAATTGGTACATACACAACTTACAAACTATTTTTACGAGAAGGAACTCCTTTCACAGATTCAGTTTGGATTTACAAAAAATCGTGATAAAGAAGATCCGCTAACTCTCCTTACTGAAAAAATATACAGAGCACTAAACGACAAACAAGCATACGTACTACTACCATTAGATTCTTTAAAAGCATTTGAGGTTGTTCCGCACAACTTACTCCTACATAAATTGGACAGGCTTGACGTTTCGAAAGACTCCTTAACATGGTTCCGGTCATATTTATCTGGTAGAACATAAATTCATGAAATTAGGAGATGATTCATCCTCCCTCTCTCCAATTTCCCAAGGGGTGCCTCAGGGATCTATTTTGGGTTCACTATTCTTTAACATACCACACTAATGACTTCCAAAACTGTCCT
>SEYY01005412.1:12500-51494 GCA_009176605.1 Armadillidium nasatum
GGTGCCAGACATAAATAATACACTACCTATATATTATAATATATAATAATATATATATATATATATATATATATATATATATATATATATATATATATATATATATATATATATATATATATATATATATATATATATATATATATATATATATATATATATATAATATATATATATATATATATATATATATATATATATATATATATATATATATATATATATATATATATATATATATATATATATATATATATATATATATATATATATATATATATATATATATATATATATATATATATATATATATATATATATACGTATGTTTATATTAGAAGGGTTTCTAAAAAGCAAATATTTTTCTCGTATTTTGAACGTTAATTGTTTGCAGTGTTTTCTTCTTTCATTTATCAAGTCCTTATGATATTAACCCCTAAATTTTGTAAACAATTTACTTTCGAAATAAAAAAAAAAGTAGTTGGAGTTGAGAAGAACTTCGATAGAGAGATTGTTTAACTTTTAAAGCAAATCAAACAAAGTTTTTGCTTCTTAAAATGACAAACATTTGCTTTATCCAATTTTTTTTTTTTTTTTTTTTTTTTTTTTTTTTTTTTTTTTCATTTCTGAAATGCATTAAGTAAACAGGGAAAATGGATGCTGCCTTTAAGTCAAAATTATAAGAATGTTTTTACTTATGTTTTCCTTATAAGTCAAAGTGAGATTTATTTACATCAATTAATATATATATATATATATATATATATATATATATATATATATATATATATATATATATATATATATATATATATATATATATATATATATATATATATATATATATATATATATATATATATATATATATATATATATATACAGGCAGGATGTAGTCACCATATTAAGTGATGGAAGTACTTGAGTTTTATTTCAGTAGGAACATTCCTTTGCTCTCAGTAACCAATGGTTCTTCCTTTCCCATATTATTAACATATTACAATACAGGGTACACGTTGACTACCATGTAAAGTGCCGTCTCTGCACACCCTTACCATTCCACCGTGCCGAGTAAAGTGCCAACACCTCACAGTATGTGATCTTTTCATTGATATATTTTAGTCTGACAAAGAGGATTCGTTTTCTTTCAAAAGAAACTTGGCACCTCAGGAAAGGTTGTTTTGCACAATGGTAATAGAATTTTTTCTTTTTTCCGTTTTTTTTTTTTTTTTTTTTTTTTTTTTTTTTTTTTTTTGGCTGTGAAGCGTCTGCAACTCAAGCGGCAAACACATGCAGATAGGTTATGTCTATTTTGGTAAAAAAAAAAAAAAAAAAAAAAAGAAAAGAAAAAATACTATATATATATATATATATATATATATATATATATATATATATATATATATATATATATATATATATATATATATATATATATATATATATATATATATATATATATATATATATATATATATATATATATATATATCAGTGATGGGCGAATCCGAATCCGAATTCGAAGGTTCTTAAGCGCATTCGGATTCTAGAATTGCAAATTTGGCTAGATTCGGATTCGGATTCGAAAAATTCAAAAATTAGCTGGATTCGGAATCGATTCGAATTTGGAGATTCAGGATTCGGATTTAAGTCCTTTAATTTATGATAACATCAAAATTTTAGTAACCTTTTTTCTCCTACTGATAAAAATTTCTGGCCTCTTACCAAAAAGAACTCTAATAACTTCTATAAATCTGATTTCAGCTCTTATTCTCTCTGACAGTACTGAGGCTAACCTTACTATTTGAAAAGACTAATCTCTTCAACTAATTCCACCCTGGATGATTCTATCATCTCTCATCTTACTCCTCCTCTCAGGTGTTCTATGTTTCTACCTGTAATCACACATGATCGGGTGCATGAGATCCTGAGATCTATGGATAGCATTCCTCCTCGAATTTTGAGGGAGTATGTGTCTGAGCTAGAGGCTGTCCTTGTTCCACTCTACTCTCTATGCCTGAATACAAATACTTTCTCCCTCTATGCTGGAAGCGGGCATATGTTCAGACGGATACAAAGAAAGGTGGCCGTTCTAATCCTTCTGACTACCGTCCTATAGCTCTCACTTGCATTCTGTATAAAATCTTTGAAACTTTCCTCAACTTTCATTTTCCTGATTATCTGTAATTCTCTCAGATCATCAGTATGGCTTTCGACGCTAGAGGTCTACTGGTGACATACTCTCCTATCTCACTATTTTATGATTTGCTTTTAGGGATGGCGCTTGAGATATCCAAAGCTTTTGACAGTTTATGGCAAGTGCCACTACTCTCTTTAAGCTCCCTTCCTTTGAATCTCTTCCTTCTCTGTAGTAGTCTTTTCTGACACCATTTTGGGGGGGTTCATCCCATTGAAATTGGCCTCAATTCTGAAGAAGGGGCCCCCACGGGCCCTGTAAACTCCCCAAAAGTGGTATCAGGGAGTTGTCTGAGTTTGCAAAATCGCTTCGTTCACCTCACTCTCTTTCCTGACCATTTTTTTTTTGCGGTTCAGTCCGGCTGAAATTGGCTCGAATCTGGGGGTCCGGGGGTCGGTGTGGGTCCGTGTGGATCCGTGAACCGACAAAGAAAATGTAAGGAAGGTTCCTGAAAATGAAGGATTGCACGAAAATGCAGAAAAGACAGTTAGGGACAGGTTGCCAGATTTTTAGAGGTAGCTAAATCTGGCATCTGTCGAAAACGCGTAGTATGCTACTCTCTGTACTTACTCATGTTTATTTTTTTTCTCAGATTGTTCCATATCAGCATTTGTTGATGAAGACCCCTTCCTCTTTACCCTGTTGTGTTGTTCCTAAAGGTTCTGTTCTGATTCCAACTTTACTCTTACTTTTAATTAAAAGCATCAAATGCTGAATTTTTTTTATAATTTTTATCCGATTCTCCTGAAAATTTCAGTATAGATAGCTTTTTCCCCGAAGAAAAAACCATTCCTAACGTTTTTACGAGGGATTAACGGTTTAAAAGTTTTTTTGAAATTTTAAGGTGTCTTAAAATCTACTGTGAGGCCAAGTCAAAAAATTTTTTGGTCTGAAATTTGGGGTGCATATTCCAAAATCTATTGGCTAAAAAAGCTTCTAACAGAGTTTTGCTCTATGCTTTACAGAAAAAAAAGTTATAATACCCTTACTTGACCAGGTGTCGAAATTTTTTTTCCGGTTCTGAAAACCTCATCTTCGAACCAAAAAATTTAAAAAGAATAATAAAAAAAAAAAAAACTATATTAAAATTCTTTTATTTTTGGAGAGTCTATAGAGGAGGGACAGGGCTGCAAATTTTATTAAATACTTTATTCAATGCTATTTGTTCTTTTCGAGATAAAGCTTATCGAAAATGACCAATTTTCGAAGAAATTTCAAAATTTCAAAAGTTTGAGAGGCTGTATCTCGAACCAAACAAATAGGTTTTAAAAATGCGTTAAATGAAAGTAGTCTTCTGATAAAGTTCTAGAAATTGGGGTTTATAATGCACCGTGAAGTTTTTGGGTCATTCCGACCACTGGTTTACTACTTCTATTAATTTTTTTTTTGAAGTTTGACCCCAAATAACTTTTAAACCTTTACAGACTCAGAAAAACGTCAGAAATCAGAAGTTCTTAGATTTAAAAAAATGCATATCCATTATAAATTTCAGTTCAATCGGTCAAATAATAAAAAACTTTTTTTGGAGATTGTATCCTTCTCTATGGGAAGGATGCAATCTCAAAAAAAAGTTTAGAAGTGCTGCCGAGATCATTAGTGACTTCGGCAACACTTCTAAATTTATTCATTCTTATACCGAGGACTCGACTCTCTATTTTTCTACTCGTTTCAAATCTACTTTCTCTTTTGAATCTTGCTGCTCTGGATGGTATTTCCGGGGGTGGGGTCACTACTTCAGCCTGGTGAAATTCAACTCTTTAAAAATAATATCTTCACATCTCTCTTCCAAAAACACCTCCCAAATTTCCTACGTCCATCAACGGCTCTCCCGTCTCAAATGCGAACATCAACAATACTGTTGGACTAAACATAAACAGCAAATTCTTTTTGAAACCTCATATAACAACGGTTGCAAGGGCGGCTACAAAAAAGAAAGGAATTCTATTCAGTTTGGAAGAATTTTTTCCTCCGAACTGTCACTCTCATTATATAAGAGTCTTATCTACCATGTACAGAGTACTGTTCTCTCATTTGGGAGATGGTTGGATGGGGGGGAGGCGAGTGGCTCTAGCTCTGCCTGCTAAAGCTGGATTGATTTTGACTTTATTGATTTAAAATTTTGATTCTTACTTAATTTAAGTTTAAATTCTTGTTGCTGGGAGGTTATTGGGAGGCTATGCTTTAAAGGTAGCTTATATTGATTTATTAATAAATTTTAATACAAGTAAACTTAATTTGATATTAAGTATGTTATAGACAAACTTAACTATGGTTGTTCAATATTGTCCACTCAACTAAGAAAATCCTTTATAGAACGGAAATATTTAATGTGTTTTGACTTTCGTTTTATACACGAGAAGCAGAGAATTTAGGACTTGCTTTTTACCATCTACAGTTTGTCGCTTTCCCAATTATGATTTTAATGTTTCTTAACTAAAAATCTCATCTAAGCCAGAAGAGTCTTCCATAAGATGAGTATTTTCCCATTTAACTTTTAAATTACCTGTAGCTATATGGTAGTTATATATACTTTTATCCTTAGGGTAGGAATCTTTAGAACTTTGTAAGAGAAGTTAGGTCCCAACCAGACAGACTCAACTTGATCTTTTGTTTTGCTATTTGAATTAGATTGACTTTTTTTATTATGATCGGGTTGAGTTAGTGTATTACTTTAAACTTGTATTTTATATTTTACTTGACTTTTACTACTTTGAAAGGGTCCAAAGTTTTGAGCAGAGTTTGAAGATTCTTGCATTGTTTGGGTTGAAGTTATATTCCTATAACTAAGTTAGAATTTACCTATTTTACATTTAAAATTTTACTTATGAACTTATACAAAAAAGCCTATTGTCCAAGTTAATATTCTTGGAAATTTAGTAAATCCTCAAAATTCCCCCTTTTGTTTTAACTATTTGAGGAACATTTTCAATGGCGAGTTCTTTATTAATTTATTTTTATTAATTGTAGGCTAAATTTACTAAATATAATATATATATATATATATATATATATATATATATATATATATATAATATATATATATATATATATATATATATATATATATATATATATATATATTATATATATATATATATATATATATATATATATATATATATATATATATATATATATATATATATATATATATATATATATATATATATATATATATATATATAGTATATATATATATATATATATATATATATATATATATATATATATATATATATATATATATATATATATATATATATATATATATATATATATATATATATATAATATATAATATATATATATATATATATATATATATATATATATATATATATATATATATATATATATATATATATATATATATATATATATATATATATATATATATATATATATATATATATATATATATATATATATATTATATATATATATATATATATATATATATATATATATATATATATATATATATATATATATATATATATTCGATTCGCAGAGGAGTCGAGAGAAGTTATTAGAAAATTTCCGATAACTCGTCCATGCATTAACCGATTTGATCAATTATTTTTAATCTTTATTATAATTATTAGTGTTTTAATGTTTCCTTAAAACATTTTTTTGATTCTCTTGCTTTGATATAATTTTCATTACTTTTATAAACTTTTTTTTTTCCAAAAATATTCATCGATTTTTTTTACCAAATTTTTACGAGATAAAGTGAATTAATGACCATTTGATAACATTTAACACCTTTTCGGCTAAAATCCCATTGGAGTTATACAATAAAAATATTACCACTAAACAAAGATCCAGTAGCAATACAATTGACCTTTGTTTTGGATAGTATCCATGAGATTTTGACCGGACAAAGTTTTGTCAGTAAATGGCACATCCGTCGCCTAACTTCGTCCCATATGCATCCCAGTTGGTAGATGTGAAGTGACATAGGAGGTCCAATGACCGATGATGTAAGTTTTCAAGTGATGAATATGGAAAAGATTGGCCAAACATTCATCCAGCAATATATCTAAAAACTTTGTGGTTCAGTCTTTGTAGAAGAGCTATACAGATTAATGAAGTTGCGATGATTCTTCTCGAATACCATGTTTAATGCAGAACAGCATGGCTCGTTATACCAGGTTGTTAATATATCTATAGACAATTGGAGGATGACGTTCCAGAAAGGAAGGTTTGGCAACGGAGACGCATATAGCGAGATTGTACGTAGAAAGGAGCACCGGACTGGGGCTGAAATGTGAGAAAAAAAACGTTGTTGAATCCCAGAAGGAAAAGCAGCATGCTAAAGAGACTCTTTGGGAGCATGCCATAGTTCATGAGAAACTGTCCGGATAAGATTAAATTGAACCTTAATTTGAAGGATCTATTAATAAACATCAGGACCTGTAAAATGTGCGAAAGCTGACCTTTGAGGCCCAGTTAATTGAGTTTCAAGTTACTCTTTCTTCAAGTAGAGTCGTTTACCATCTTTATGGTAGAAAAATGTTGCCGTTGCCGACTTCATTATTTTTCAAGAAAGGCAATAGAATGTAGTGATCTATGCGGAAGAGTGTATCAAAAGTGGAATGATGTTCTCGAAACCAAATTGGATGGGGAAAGTGGCCAGCAGTTTTTGTAGTTTTGAGAGTAGGCGATTAGCTACCATTCTCTCCAAGACTTTACGTATACAGCAAGTCAATGCTATGGGACTATGGTTGGTACTTGGTAGCTAAAGCAGAATCTTTCCCAGATTTGAGGATGGGGACTATGCGTGCTGTCACACAGAAAATATGCCTATTATAAATTTAAAAAAAATAAAAAAAATTTATGAGTAAAATCGAGAAGTATCAAAGAGGGAAAAGATTCCTTTTTAAATTCGAAGATAGAAAATGGAGCAAACTAAAACATTGTGATGGTCATTATTAAAATATAAAACAGAATTTTCGTCAATACAGTTCAGTACATCAGAGACGATGAAAGTAAAGGATGCATGAATGCATTAAAAAAAAATAACTCTTCTGAACTAAAAATTTATACCCCTGGGCAAAAGGCTTTTGTTCAAACGGCTAGAAACGGAAATTTAGCGAGTGCCCAAGCCGGACGTATAATCGGCATCTATGAATCGTTAAATCTATGAATCTTCCAATTTCAGGAAATTTTAAATCAGACACAAAGACCTGATAACACGGCACTATGCCAAGCGTAAAGATCGATTGTGGCTGAAGACCATTTTAAATAAATTTACTACGTAATTAAGCAGAGACGTAATATACAATCTGGGAATGATTGAGCCCACTCACAATCAGTCTGTCTTTACACCTTAATATTTTTCTCAATTTTTATGCTTTAACCTTACAGCACAAATATGAAAGACAATAATGCTGTTAGGACTTCCAACCATTATAGAAAAAAAATGAACTGTCGTAATTTGTAATTTAAAAAAAAAACATATTTGCAATGGTTACCCATACTTTTTTTTATTTGACAATATGATAGCTCATTATATTAATAGACTCCTAACAAAAACAACGAATGGTTTTATCAATCCACATATTTCTGCAGGAAATATATGAAATGAAAGATACTCTTAAGGTAAAAAACATTTTTGAATAAAACAACTTAAAATACTCGTATGAAAACGTTTTATATTCAACGATATCACGTTTACAAATATTAAACTTAAAGAAGTGATTAAATAAACCTCAATATGCATATTATACAACAATTAACCATAATATATATATATATATATATATATATATATATATATATATATATATATATATATATATATATATATATATATATATATATATATATATATATATATATATATATATATATATATATATATATATATATATATATATATATATATATATATATATATATATATATATATATATATATATATATATATTTATTTTAATTTTACGGACTTTTCCTAACTGTACCTATCCACTTCACATAGCCCAACAAAATCAAAATCAATAATAGTAAAAAGAAAGATTTTGAGAAGCTAACGAGATGGCCATTTTATCACCAAAAGTGCCTTTTAGGTAAAAATTAAAAGAAAAATAAAAAATAAAAAATTTCTCTCAAGTTATAATACTTGTTTAAAAAAATAATTAAAAACGTAATAAATTTGATAATAATAATAATAATAAAAATATAAAAAATAATAATAATAATAATAAAAATAATATGTTACTACATCTGTTGGGTGGAATTGCCATTCCAAGTGTTGTTTTCGTCGTCATCATCTTTGTCGCGATTCAAACGATGGATGTTTCCTTCACGTTTTAAGGGGTTTTCTCTGTCATCCTTCATACCATACGCTCTGATATATTATATATATATATATATATATATATATATATATATATATATATATATATATATATATATATATATATATATATATATATATATATATATATATATATATATATATATATATATATATATATATATATAAAGTGGCTTATTCAGGGGGGAAAAATCGTTCTTTATGTCAGAAGAGATTAAGATCACCCTAACCCCTATCTCAACATCAAACTATACAGAGTAACTAAAAATGGACAGTATTCGAAATAAACACTAAGGATTTCAAACTTTTCTATACACAATCGGCACACTACATACTGCCCTCATGCAAGAAACCATCCCTTCTTTCTACCAACGTTATCTTTTCCAGAATTAGGATCGCCGAGTCTTTAAATAATTTGCCCGTTCCCATTTTGGCTTCATCATTTTAATATTGCACAGTTAAAATTATCAAGATTCAGATGTGAAAATTTATTTTCATTTACAATTATAAATTCTAAAAATATTTTATAGTATATATATATATATATATATATATATATATATATATATATAATATATATATATATATATATATATATATATATATAGGCACAAGTCCTTTTGAGGAAGCCATTTCTGAAAAAAAATGGAAAATATCCCAAATCGTAAAAATGGAAAAGTAGTCGACAATATCATCATCACTCACGGGTCGGGGGGTACGGTAGGGCAGAGCCCCCCGTAGACATATGCTGGGTATAATACCCAATTTAAGTTTTTTAGCCCAAAAATTCTCGTAAAAAACCATTTTTTAAAAGATCTTACTTTGAACCCCAGTAAAAATTTTGTGGATCCTCAAATTGCACCTTACACCCAAATATAGAGGCTACTTGGAGTTTACTTAAATATAAAAATTAAAAAAGTATATATATATATACATTTTATATTTTTTTTTTTTATTTTTTTTTTTAAAAAAAAAAAAAATATATATAATATATATATTATTATTATTATTATATATTATTATTAACTAATAATATATATATAATATATAATAATAATAATAATAATATTATTATTTTTTTTTATATTTTATTACACCATATCCCTCAAAATGCAGGGTGGCGTCGGCTGCAGAAACTACATGTTCCTGCAACAGTACATGGGAGGAAAATACTGGTAAAAAAGGTTCCCAGCCTTTAGAACCTGCGAAGAATAATTCTCCAATTGTCCTGACTGCGACGAAATTCCCAATTCTTTTTAACAACCATATGTTGTATATATATAAATTTTTAACACCCTCTATAATTTGTCTATTTAAAATGTTTTTACTTAATGAAAAGAACTGCTATTTAAAATTTTCTTGCTCTCTCTCTATAATCATATATATATATATATATATATATATATATATATATATATATATATATATATATATATATATATATATATATATATATATATATATATATATATATATATATATATATATATATATATATATATATATATATATATATATATATATATATATATATATATTAACCAGCTCATGGTTCAAAGAATATTGAAACTGTTAAAATCTGCTTATACTGCCGGGATTCGAACCCTGGCCTCTTGAATCGTAAGCAAGAGTGTTATCCCCTGCGCCAAGACGGTACAAAAGGATATCACATCGAGAAGTCTCATGAAACACTTATTATGCTAAACTGACTTAAGATCCAAGAGATCAGGGTTCGAATCCCAGTGGTATAAGTCGACTATTAGAGTTTCAATATTCTTTGAACCATGAACTAGTTAATGGTTCTAAAAAGAGAGATGAGATGATATAACTAGTCTGCGAAATGGGAAATAAAACTGGCCTCGTTGTTCCCGTGTCAGAGGGCGGTCGGGGAGTTACGTTGGGAGTTTAGCATGATAAATGGTTCATGAGACTTCTCGATGTGATCTCCTTTTGTACCGTATTGGCGCAGGAGATAACATTCTTGCTTACGATCCAAGAGGCCAGGGCTCGAATCCCGGCGGTATAAGTAGGATATAAGAGTTTTAATATATATATATATATATATATATATATATATATATATATATATATATATATATATATATATATATATATATATATATATATATATATATATATATATATATATATATGAGCTCTGGTTCTGGCTTCTAATCTACTCCAAAGATCTGTACAGAACACAAAAACTCAAGCCATAGCCTTCCCATCAAGAGTAAAACCAGCATCTAATACAATACCAAACGATAATAAATGATTATCATATAAAATTCAAATTGTACTAATATAATTACACAAATCCAAACAAATTATAGGAAATATGTAAAATATTAACAAACCCTCACCAACCAACAGAATTCTCAGTTTCTCACCAATATTCCTTAATCTTATATTGGGATGGGATTTTAGTTCTCACCACACAAGATACAAGAACTCGGGTAGGTTTTTTGAGTTAGTCTACAAGGCGGTTGTTCATGAGTTTTCTCTTAGCGATTTCCTTTTGAAGTGTCATAGCGCAGAGGTAAGAAGCTGTATTACCAGCTAAGAAGTCAGGGTTCGAATCCCCGACAGCAGAATTGAAAAATGTACTATTTCACTCCACGGTTCTAATTAGTGATATATATATATATATATATATATATATATATATATATATATATATATATATATATATATATATATATATATATATATATATATATAATATATATATATATATATATATATATATATATTATATTATTTTTTTTTTTTTTTTACAGAACGCCACCGCACGGGCAGAGCCTTTTCAAGGAGGGGGCACACACACAGAGACAAACACATGCAAACACACACCTAACGCACAGCCCTCAGGTGGGCGCAGACGGAAGCCTTGAAGAGTGGAAGGTTAAATACAGAAGGAAAATAAGATGAAGGTAGAGAGTTCCACAGAATAGAGTGGCTGGAAAGAAAGAGGTACCACAACGGGCTAGCCTGGGATTTCCTACTTCCACACAAAATTGGTGCGAAAGCAGGGGCACCCCTAGTGCAACGAGGACGACGCAATGGAGAGGAATGCGAGAGGCCAATTCTCTCGAGCACCTGCCATTGTAGTACCTGTAGAAAAGAGATAGCGCGCCAACGTCACGTCGCAGAGACAGAGGGTCAAGAGAGTTTGAAAGTAGGGGACAGTTTATTAATCTTTTAGCTTTGACTCAACCCTATCCAGAAGAAGAGGAGCCGGAGGCCCCCCAAATGTGAGAACAGTACTCCATACAGGGCGAATAAGACCCTTATATATTTGGAGTAACTGTCAGAAAGAAAATTTCCATCTGAACAGAACTCCAGCTTCTTAGAGGCCGCTTTAGCAACCATTGTGATATGTGGTTTCCAAGATAGTTTGTTGTTTATGTTTAGACCAAGAATGTTAATGTTATTTACAGGTGAGACGGGAGAGCCATCGAAGAGGATAGGAAAGTTAGGAGGTGTTTTTGAGAGGGAGATGTGAAGAAGTTGAGTTTTTAAAGAGTTGAATTTCACAAGTTGCTATACCACCGGGAAATCCCATCCAGATCGGCAAGAATGAATGGAAAGTTGAAGACGAGAAGCAACTCTAAGAAGCAAAAGAGGGAGCAGATTTGAAATGAGTAGAAGAATGCAGAGTTAATCATCAGCATAAGAGTGAACAGAGTTAGAAGTGCAGTGGAGAAGATCGTTAATGAAAAGTAAGAATAAGGTTGGAGATAAAACAGAACCCTGAGGAACACCACAGTTGACAAAAAGGAGGAAGAGGTCGCTCCATCTACAACTGCCGAAATGGAACGATCTGAAAAAACTAGACAATAGTAAGCAAAGAGAAGGAGGAAACCCAAAGGAGGGGAGCTTGAGAGCAGTGACGCATGCCATACCCGGTCAAAAGCCTTGGATATGTCAAGCGCCACCACACAAGACTCCCCGAAGTCCCTAAGGGCAGAAGACCATAGATCAGTAAGATAGGAAAGTATGTCACCAGTTGTGACCTCGAGCGTCGAAAGCCATACTGGTGATCAGAAAGAAGAGAATGAGACTCCAAATGATCCAGGAAATGAGAGTTGAGAAGAGTTTCAAAAATTTTAGATAGAACACAGTGATAGTATAGGTCGATAGTTAGAAGGCTCAGAGCGACTACCTTTTTTCGGGATCGGTTGAACCAACGCACGCTTCCAGCATAGAGGAAAAGTATTAGTATAAAGGCATAGAGAGTAGAGCTTAACGAGGACAGGGGCCAACTCGGAAGCACACTCCCTCAGAACACGAGGGGGAATGCCATCCGGGCCACTGGCCTTCCTGACGTTCATAGATTTCAGAATCCCATGCACCTGATCATGAGTAATTACAGGCAGAGGCATGGGACACCTGAGAGGAGAAGGAGTAGGAGGAGGGATGTCAGAATCTAGCAGGGAGAATTAGATGAAAAAAAAGGAGGCCGAAGAGATTAGCCTTTTCAGAAGGAGTATTAGCAACAGAACCATCAGAGCGAATAAGAGGAGGAAAGGCAGATTTACAGAAGTTGTTAGAGATATTTTTGACAAGAGGCCAGAAATTTTTACAGTAGGAGAGCATGGAGGTCAGCGCACTTCCTTTTTATGAAAGTACGCTTAGCCCGTCGAAGAACATCCCTGCAACGATTCCGAGCTGAATGAAAATTAGCAAGAGTGATAGGAGAAAGGAGAGTTTTTCCAATCACGATAAGCACTGTCTCTCTCGCGAAGGGCAAAGAAACAGCCGTCATCAACCATGGATTTTGAGGAGAAAAAGATTTAGTTTGAAGATGGAATGAATCTGCCATCCCTCAAGGATTACGGCCCTACCTTTTCAGCAGAGACAGAAGCGTCCCCCGAGACAAAGCAAGATTCACTCCAATGATAGTTAGCAAAGAAGCGGCGCATTGCCCCCCAATTAGCCCGATTAAAGTGCCAGAAAGTACGTTTAGGGCATGGTGGAGCTGTTGGAGAGAAAGCATTATAACTAAGAGCTATAAGATTATGGTCAGAGTTACCAATAGGAGGAAAATGGTGTGTTTATAACTAGAAGGAGTAGTGGTGAAGCATAAATCAAGTGTATTCAAGAATTGGTTAGGACGATCTGGAATGTGTGTGGGTTCACTAATCAATTGCTCCAGATCGTTAAGAATACTGAATGATTTGGCCTCCCTCCCACCTGTATCAGTATGAGAGGAGCCCAACCATTCAGTGTGGTGTACGTTGAAATCCCTAAATAGAGGACTTCAGCATTTGGATGAGAAGAAGTGACAGTCTCGTGAGTAGTAGTAAGGTATTGAAAAAAAACTGGAAAATCTGTTCCATTAGGGGAGCAGTAGCAGAAACACAAGATAATTGTAGTAGTAGGAAGACAGATTTAAGCCATAAGACGTCGAAATTAGGAGATTCTAGATTTACGAGACGTGTCACAGGAGTGTTAATGTTAATATAGGCACAGACTCCACCATTTAGACGGAAATTGTGAAAAAAGTTGTAGTTAGAGACATTAAGATTGCTAGAGAAAGAATCCCTGTCCAACTGGGTCTCAGACAGAAGCAAAAGGTTAGGAAGAGAGGTAGTGAGGTAGTGTTCAACAGACGCTAAATTAGATCGAAGGCCACGTACGTTAGCAAAGGAAATGGAAAGCCCCCGTCTACGCCCAACCCCACGATCACTCGAATTAGGCATTCAAAAAAAAAAAAAAAACCGTAAACGTACACACACAAACACACACAATCACGCTCGTAACCTTACACTTAAACACGCACGCACGCACGCACTTACGCAAGCACACAATTAGTAAACTAAAATAATTAATATTAATAGCATTAAAATATTAAAAATCAAATTAAAAATAACTGTAATTATTAAAACAGATTATAAGGTAAATTTATGTTAATGAAATTTAATTATTAGAACGGGAGAAAATATATATTAAATTTAAAACGGTAAAATTTACTTAGGTTAAAAAATCATACTTATCTTGCATATGTTAAAAAAAAAAAAAAAAAAAAAAAAAAAAAAAAAAAAAAAAAAAAAAAAAAAAAAAAAAAAAAAAAAAAAAAAAAAAAAAAAAAAAAAAAAAAAAAATTTAGAACTAAATAAAACAGAAATAAACACAAACACACACACTAGCATAAGAACATGACAGACACGTCCTTTCACTAAGAGAGCTAAAACTATATATATATATAATATATATAATATATAATATATATATATATATATTTATATATATATATATATATATATATATATATATATATATATATACTGGGCTGGAGCTGTGGAACAACAGAAGCAATTACTAATTCCTTTAACTCTCTAATCACTCTATCTAAAGCATTGGTGTATGTTCTTAAGTCCCCTTCAGTGGCTGATCTTAATCGTTGCAACTGATCCTTACTCGTTGCAACAAGAGCTTTTGACTCCTTAACCAAGTTTTTGGCTTCATTTACTGTATCATTTATTACTTGAAACTGGTCCTGACAATCATATGAACATGTAGAAGTTAAACAAATTTGATCAATAATCTTCCTTGACTTGCCAATGATATCCTTGCTAATATCAGCAGGATCAATTGCTTTTGCAATGGTTAAATTTTGTGCAGCTAGTGTCAAGCTTCTGAAGTTTAAGTGGGTTAGAACTAATTCTAACCAAACATAGCATAGTGTTCTGGTTTTAATTCTTTGGGAAGACATACTAGATGGGACCATTCATCCTTCTCCCATAATTGCAGTATAGTGGGCAATCTTTCGGGTTGAACCAACTCTCTCCCTAAGATAAAGTCCATCACCTCCTTGGGTACATTATAGGCACTGGACAGAGAATAAGATGAAATCACTGAATCACTATCCCTCTCAAGGATATATATATATATATATATATATATATATATATATATATATATATATATATATAAGATATATATATATATATATATATATATATATATATACACTATATATATATATTATATATATATAAATTATATATTCATATTTGTACCCTTAACACCATACAATCTTAACCACCAAATAATAAAATTTATATAATTACGTTTTCGGACGATTCCTTGTTGTATATGATCCTTCAGTGCGAGGTCTTTTGATAGCCTGACTTTCTTCTTCATCATCAGAAGGCTCTGTCCTGGTTGCAGTTCTGTCTCCGAAACCTAAGAAACCTTTCAAATACTCGTATATAACAATCAATGGTGAAAACATAGACCAAAGGAACATAACCACAGACTGTCCCAAAGGTGCCAAAGAAGTTGAAGTCTCTCCAGACAGCTGAAATCAATGTAAAATATTAATAAAGAATTAAGTTTAATTTTTTCCCACAATTCGAAAATAAAATTCTTCCTGAAACGTTTAAACTCCTCATCATACTATCTTCCTAACTACAATTTAAAGTATATTAACTTGGTCATTTATATAGAATAATTATTTTACACACTAAAGATGAAAAAATAAAACTGAATTCATTAACAATGACATATTCCCTTGATGAAAATGGCTTTAAACATAACTAATGAAAAGTATCATTATTATTATTATTATTATTATTATATAATACTATTATTTAATGTCTTACAGGTTTTACTATAATAATTGCCGACGGCGACAAGTCCAACTTTTCAAGTGTTTGAGGCATTTCATTTTCAGTAAAAGTACGAGGAGGAAGAGTGCCAACGAGTTTAAATTTCGAAAATGGAAGATTACACTTCTCCAAAAGATGCTTTTGTACGTCTCTGAGGGTCGCTCCAGGAGGAAATTGAGCCAATTCTGACGAGTTGTCTGGGAAACGAAATTTTATCCTTGTAACTTCATTCCTGAAGAAAAGTATTTTCTATCAATAAATTGCGAAGGAAAATATAACTTTAGTTGAGTAAAGTTTGTCAGGGTATATCAAAAGTTTTTCACCTTAAAAAAAAATTAACGTATGGATTATATGAGAAGACTTGTACGACAATTATTATAACAAAATTTATCAGAGAAAGAGTAAGAGAAATCAGATATTTACTCTACATATTATAGTTGCTTTATCTTTTTTATTTTTGCTCACTATATTAAAAGAGGTCGCCTTTAATTAAAATACAAAAGAACAAGGTTTGACAACAATGAAAATCTGCCCTCCTTCTCATTTTGATCAAAATTGTAAAACAAGCATCTAATACAATACCAAACGATAATAAATGATTAGCAAATCAGCATATAAAATTCAAATCGTGCTAATATAATTACACAAATTCAAACAAATTATAGGTAATATGTAAAATATTAACATACCCTCGCCAAACAACAGAATTCCCCGTTCCTCACCAATATTCCTTAATCTTATATTGGGATGGGATTTTAGTACACCACACAAGAACTCGGGAAGATCCTTTGAGTTAATCTACAAGGCGGTTGTTCATGAGCTTTCCTCTTAGCAATTTCCTTTTGAAGTGTAATTGCTCTGTATTACCAGCTAAGAGGTCAGGGTTCGAATCCCCGTCAGCAGAATTGAAATATGTACTATTTCACTGCACGGTTCTAATTAGTGGTTTATATATTTGTGCCCTTACATGGCACCGAATGTTAAGGCTGTGCCCTGTCATGTTTTAACTATAATTACTGAAGCTCAGATCTTTGAACGAGAATATGGTAATGAACTAGGGTTAACACAGAAATTTCTAAAGAAAATTTAAATGAATTTCTCTAACAGGAGAAAGTATTAAGTAACGTAAACTAAAATCTTAAGGTAAAAAGTCAGTAACAACATTATTGAAGATGTAACATCCATGGAAAATAAATGCGAGCAGTAGTAAAGAGAAATATTAACTCAAATAAAAAAAAAATTAAAAAAAATTAAGAAAGGATTAAGAAGAGAAAATAAAACTAGTTTACAGAACATGAAAACTTCGAATAATAAGAAACTTAATATAAAAAAAAAATAATCCTCGATTCACATTATGCAAAAAAAAAAAAAAAAAATAAAAATACATACAAAAGATCAAGAACATACATTAAAAAGAAAAATTAATGCCTTTGATTTAATTCACAGTTATATCTTGTAAACGGAAGGAAAAGGGAATGGAAAATAATTTATAGAAAAATTTGATGTACTTTATTTAAAATACTTAAACAAAAATTTGAAACTAGCTTACCGGTTTTCATTTTGAGGTGGAATAGCATTGCCTGCAACTGCTTTTGGATCTTCCTTAGGCTGAAATGGTTCTTCTCCCTTTAAAATAGACATTCGGACTTGTCTTTCAGCTCTATCAGCTGCTATCTGGGCTCTAATTATATATATATATATATATATATATATATATATATATATATATATATATATATATATAGGGATGGAGTGAAGTGTCGGTATTGGCAAAATATGACAGATACGATATCAGATTGTTTTTAACTGTTAAGAACAAAAATTAATTTTATATATATATATATATATATATATATATATATATATATATATATATATATATATATATATATATATATATATATATATATATATATATATATATATATATATATATATATATATATTCTCTCCATGGAAGGGTTTTCACCATGTCCAGTGGGACCAGCATATTTCACCATGTGCTCTTAAAAGTCCCTCTCCTAGAGTGGTCTGAAAGATCATGCTTATTCGGCTCGTTGGTTTCAGTATTGTATTGGATATTTGTTTTCCATTGTAATAAATATAAAATCCAATAATAATAATAATAATAATAATAATAATAATAATAATAATAATAATAATAATAATAATAATAATAATCAAAACAATAAAAATAAAAAAAAAAAAAAAAAAAAAAAAAAAAAAAAAAAAAAATTATATAATATATATATATATATATATATATATATATATATATATATATATATATATATATATATATATATATATATATATATATATATATATATATATATATATATATATATATATATACTTATATATTATATATATATATTAAATTAAAAAAAATAGTAATGGAAAAAGTAATCTAGCATGTAAAATCTAGAAATGAATTAAAATTAGTCTTTCCTCCTACCCTTCAATTAGCAAAAGAGAAATATACAAGTACAACTAAATCAAACGAACATTAGAACTGTTGAACCGGAATGAAAAGTCTCTTCAAATTACCATCGTTGACCCTATTTTTTTTTTTTAGTCAAATTTTTTAGTGCTAATTGTGCAATTTGATTTTCTGATCCAAATCTTCAGTCTCATGTTACTGTTTAAACAATTAAGGAATTTTTACATTTGCCCATGGAATGGTCAGGGATCTTTGGATTACATTTTTACCATTTTCGGTTAAAATCAAATGGTTCACTATTGAAGCTATCCATCATAAAAAATGGACTTCTATAAAGCTGAAGTTTGTCACTAACAATAACACGTATGAACCTAAATATATACTGCAAGTACAAGATTACATTTTTAAATATACCATATCTATGATTCTTTTTACCGACATTTCTTGTATATGTAGACTGAAAATTCTATTACGACAACTTTTACTGAGTTATAGTTGTTACCCTTTACAACATTACTGGAATGTACAAAATGTGACAATGACATCAAAATGAAATTCTTTGTAAATAAAATTAAGAATAAAATAAAATATGAAAGAGGAAACGAAGTAAAAAAGATCATTTTGGAAAACTAGTATTTGTCAGTCAGATTCTGAAGCTGACAAGTCTCACAGCAATGTTGGAAGTAGTCATTAAACTCATTATACCAAATACTTCATTGGGACCAGCATTCTCAGTCAGGTGTTCCAGTACTTCATTATGAGAATGATTTAGAGTATCAAAGTAATAGCTCTTGAGTATCATCACAGGCACCCTTGTCAACCTTGAAAAATACATCGAAGTCAAAGAAAACTTAAGTCTAAAGACACTTTGGAGAGCAAGAATATTGAAAGCTCTAACTTTGAGTCAAGACTGCATCCTTCTTTTCATAAATATCATATGATGATGAATCAGATTTGTCACTAGATTTCTTGATTGGAAAGATGTCAGGAGACTCGGAAGCTGATTATAATAATGAATAAGCCTATTATATTATTCACAAATGATTAAAAAGACTTGAAAGTTATCTTTGTTAGTTTGTTATGAATTTCTAATTTCGATACTCATGAATAAGGACCGAGCGGGGTTCTGGCAGGGGTTGCCTAAAATCTGTAAAGAGATCAAAAGCACTGAAATTTTAGGTTAAGAAAATTAGATATAATTTTTATTGAGATTAATTTAATTATAAGGAAGGAGTAGGATAGTCATCATTCACTTAAATTAATGATTATATGCATTTTTTCAGAAAATTATATATTTTGTACAATAAAAATTTTAAAAAACTACATAAATTTTAGAATTTTTTTTTTTCTGATTCACAACAGTGATTCAACAGGTTTACTTAAGTAAGACCCTAAGTTAAAGTTTGAAAAATTGTAAAGATATAAAATTATCAATATAACCTGTATCCATACATATCATTGGTGTCTTATTGCTGCGTATCAAATTTGTTTCACTTAGCTATATTATTTCAAAATTATTATTTTGTTTATACTTTCAGTCAATATAGCTAAGAGATCAGTTTCATCAATATGAGAGTACTTTACAATGTTTCAGGATAGGATCGAAATAGCTCAATGTATCTGCAGTCAGGAAATTAGAAGACCTCCAGGTGCCCCAAGTAAAAATTTTTCAACCAAATCATTATGGGGGCATCTAAAATCAAAACACAAAGATGAATATTCACTAACAGAAGAGGAGCGGTCAAAAGAAACAGAAAATATTGTAAAAGCAAGATGAAAAATCTTATTTTTCTTATATTTTGTTTGATTTAATCCACCATTAATAAGTATAATTTTCAGATTTAACCCAGGCAGATAAACTCCAGTTTTCCCTGATTCTTAGCTGGGGCCGGGGTTGGCCGGGCCCCAGTCGTGTCCATACTCATAAACAGAAATTTTCAATAACACTGTTTCAATTAAGCCCTTTGGCCTTTGCTCTAAATGGTGCACATGATTGACTCAGACTGTGTACAAGATATATGTCTTCACAATATAATTTGTTACTTCTAAAGTAAAATTATAGGGAGCAAAGGAATCATCAGGTTTATTAGTAAAGAAATTAGACCCATTAAAAAACCATATTAATTATTAACGTAAAGAACAAAAATCAATGTTTTTTGGAACCATGATTAAGAAAGAAAAGGAAAAGTCTTTACATGCCTACCCTTTAGCTTGTAAATTATAAGTAATATTTACATTCATTAGTTTATAATTCGA
Source organism: Armadillidium nasatum (assembly GCA_009176605.1). NCBI lineage: Eukaryota > Metazoa > Arthropoda > Malacostraca > Isopoda > Armadillidiidae > Armadillidium > Armadillidium nasatum. Next base: position 33,335 of record SEYY01005412.1, read on the forward strand.
ACCAGCGTTCAAGTCGTTTGTCATTTGTTAAACCTTAACTTCTGATTCAAGTTTGGGTTTATCACGATGGTAGTTGAGAACAAACTAACTGGCTAGAGTTACACTCATTATTCTTTTTTTTATGCAGTGATTCACATTTTCGAGAAATCTCCAATGAAAATGCCATAACTGCTCAACAAGACTTCCTCTACAATATATTTTTATTGATTCCCCTACTAATGATAACATTTAAGAAATATTACAGTAAATTCTTGTAATAATTCTTTGACTTTTAATTTATAAACTATTTTTGCTAGAAAATTTTCTGAAGATTTCTGAATATTATGTCAGATTCAAAGAAGAACATCTAACCGAAAATGGAACCTGAATCTACTACTCAAAGAATAAGATGCAGTAGCTTAAATATCGCTAGTTTACAGGGACAATAAGCCCTAACGTATTCAGGGGTTTTAAGAGGAGGTTGCAAATATGGAGTCGCTATGAAAGTAGGACATTATATATATATATATATATATATATATATATATATATATATATATATATATATATATATATATATATATATATATATATATATATATATATATATATATATATATATATATATATATATATATATATATATATATATATTTTAAGTCTGCTATACTGGGAATCGAACCATCGACCTCTTGGATGGTAAGCAAGAGCGTTACTAACCGAGCCAAGACAGTACAAAAGAGCCGCCGCGTCGGGAAGTTTCAAGAAATACTTATCAAGCAGACTCCCGAAACGGGCCCATCCCGACTTTACTCTGACACGGGGTAACGAGGTCAAGGTTCTATCCCTCTTTCGCAGACTAATATAATATAATATAATATAATTATATATATATATATATATATATATATATATATATATATATATATATATATATATATATATATATATATATATATATATATATATATATATATATATATATATATATATATATATAAATATCTTTTTTTAAATCCACTAACTGCTATGTGGATCAAAATATTTTGAATTTTTAAGTCTGCTATACTGGGAATCGAACCATCGACCTCTTGGATGGTAAGCAAGAGCGCTACTAAAAGAAAGAGGGATAGAACATTAACCTCGTTACCTCGTGTCAGAGTGCAGTCAGGATCGGCCCGTTCGGGAGTCTGCTTGATAAGTATTTCTTGAAACTTCCCGACGAGGCTCCTCTTTTGTACTGTCTTGGCTCGAGTAACGCTCTTGCTTACCATCCAAGAGGTCGATGGTTCGATTCCTAGTATAGCAGACTTAAAAATTCAAAATATTTTGATCCTCAAGCAGTAAGTAGATTTAAAATGATATATATATATATATATATATATATATATATATATATATATATATATATATATATATATATTATATATATATATATATATATATATATATATATATATATATATATATATATATATATATATATATATATATATATATATATGGTATGCACGATGAAATTAGGGAACAGAAAATTTCGACTATTACAGGTATATGAACTGCAGCAGGGTTACCTGTAGGAGAAGAAAGATGCCTTTATAGAAAGTTTGGAGGAAGAATATAGAGATGTGTGAACATCAAATAAATTAAATTCCAATATACGTTCACATAAGGTTATAATTGTAAACAAAAAAAAATTTAATTTTAAGGTTTTTCTTTTATAACAGAGTCAATAAAACATACATGGGGAAACAAGTGAAACAAAACCTTAGTACTTTGACCAATGTTTGTTTAAAAAAAAAAAAAAAAAAAAACTATTACTGTATCAATCATATACCAATATCTACTTACTTAACTCGCTCCCTTGCAAGTCTATCTTCCTCTTTGTCTTTTTTCCTCTGCTTAGTAATTTCATATCGCTCTTGCTCTTCTCTTTTCTGACGCGCTTTTGCTACTTCATGGCTCTGACGTCGGCGTTCTATCTCTCTTTGCTTTTCCAACTGAAATGGTCAATGTAGAACAAAATATAAATGATATACTACATTAAAATATTTTTGGTAACGATTTTCAGAAAAAAAAAAAAATTGAAAAAAAAAGTTGCATTTAAATTTAAGGCCTCAACTAAAAACATGTATTTAAATTAAAAAAATTTGAAGTTTCAACCTATACAATCGCTGACCGTAAACTTTATCAGTCTATTAAAGAGAACGTCAGCCTTGTAGAAGATATATATTAAACGCAACCAAGGAAATAGACAATCTTTTTATAAGAAAAAAATTAAAAATATATATATATATATATATATATATATATAATATATATATATATATATATATATATATATATATATATATATATATATATATATATATATATATATATATGTACACGAACATGGAAATTCAATATTACTTTACTAGTAGCAAACAAACACCATAAAGAAAAAAATAAGAAGTTATTATAATGAAAAGAAAATCACAATCATCAAATGCTACTATACTCTAGCAATTCTATCTAAACAAAATTGGTGATAACTCAAAGCTGCTTATAGCTAGAAGTAAATCATAAATGCTCGCTAGGTATCAATTAATTTATGATAATATTGTGTACAAGGTAAAAATCATGATTAAAAAAAAAATTATTTACAATATTTCAAATATATGAGCGATCAAGTTCCTTTTATTGATGATTATATATATATATATATATATATATATATATATATATATATATATATATATATATATATATATATATATATATATATATATATATATATATATATATATATATATATACAATCCAATATAATTGTATCAAGTTTAGCTCCCGATTTTCATTGATATGTAGAAGAATGAAGAGTGCGGTAGAGTTGGGCCTGAAGCACATAACATGCATACCCATAAACATAACACCTATCATAATGCTATGAGATTTTATTAGTAAGTAGCTGAAACATTGTAACCACAAACTCTGAGAATTTGACTTCCATATATGGAATAGCCTTTTCTAAAATTTTTAAGGAAGAAAATAATTGAAGAATCAAAAGAAAAATTTTTTTTTAAATCAATACCTCTAATTCCTCATTAGCTTTAATTTCTTGTCTTTGATTTATAAGCTCATTTGCCCTTTCTATTTTTTCTTCGATCGTGGGTGTTGTTTCGCAAACTGGTGTTGCTGATGAACAATTATCTAGAAAAAAATAGAAAAGTAATTATAAGCTCTATAAAGCAGCAACCTTCAATTAAAATAAACCAAATGTAGCTCTAGTACCTGTTGTTCTCTCACTAGGATTCTTTATAGAATTATTTTCTTCAATAGAGTTATTCACAGCTTCTGTAGTTGAAGTAGACTCAACAATATTTTCAGATTCCATCTGCTCTTCTTCTGCATGTGATTCACTTAACTGATCAGGTTTTGTATTATCTGTAACTTTTACATCTGGTGCTTTATTTTCTATTTCTAACTTACCAACATCCTCCTAAAACAAATTATAATATGAAAACCAATCAATTTAAGTATATATATATATATATATATATATATATATATATATATATATATATATATATATTATATATATATATATATATATATATATATATATATATATATATATATATATATATATATATATATTAGTGATGGGATGATCAACCGTCATCGTTAATTTTCTGCTGACTAATTTATTTATATTGGCTTATAAATCTCTCTGCTCCACTTTCTTCAATTGAATGTGAAAAGCTGTTTAGTAATTAAGGCCAAATTTACACTTCAAGACGAAATAGAATTACTACAGAAACTGGAGAAAATATTGTTTCTGAGCTCTAAGTTTAAAATACTACAATTTTGCATGTCTGCTCATGTTCTCGCTTATTAAAAATTTTAAAATCAATGTTCAGAAGACATTAGAGGGCGTCCCACTCGCTCTCAGCTCCAGATATGTGTTTGTAAATATCATAGTACTGATCATATAAGTTAATAAAATTTCTATATGAACTTCATCAACAAATTCATAAATCATTTGGATGATGAGAAACTACATACTGGCTATTTTCAGAAGATTTGGCGCCACTTACCACACATCCAACACCAGCATGTACGAAATAAGAGTCCTTCTTTGAAGATAGGATCATTTCCTAGGAACTTTAATCACTAAGGTAGCCTTCCTTTACGCAGTTGGATTTCTTCCCATGGGTCATGTAGAACGGGAAAGTGTATTGCAACAAACCACATACTCTTATTCAACTGAAAGACAACATGCGGCAGGCAATTGATCCTGTGACTCCCAATATGTTGGCAGCAACCTCCCATAACAAGGAAAAGCCTGTTCAGGCATGCCTTGATGCTAATGGCGATCACCTCCAACACTTGTGATGTCAGTACGATTCTCACACATCAAGGTTTGTTCATGGCGAAATTTAATAACTTATGACCCCCACATTGATATCTATATGCCCATATATTAGACCAAGCGAGAGTGGGACACCCTATATTATACTCTATATTAAAATTGCATGTATTTACATATTTGAAAAAAGAAAGAAAAGACAATTTAATTCTTCCTTATTATAAAATTGTGAAATTTATTAAAATAATAGAAACTTTTAAAATATACTTTTTCATTTTCATCATCGTTAATTTTACTATAATCCTATAATCGCCATTATCAAAAAATTCTTAATCATCCCATCATTATATATATATATATATATATATATATATATATATATATATATATATATATATATATATATATATATATATATATATATATATATATATATATATATATATATATATATATATATATATATATGGTCAATCTCACCTCAGCAAGAATTTTTGCCTTCTTTAGTCTGTCAACCAAAGAATTTTTATCTATGGCACCCGCAATAACCTCTAAAGGAACTCCAGACTCTGAACTTATAAAAAATAAAGAAGGAATTACAATAAGAGGATCTATTTTTGTTTTAAGGAAAGATAAACCCAGACAAGAAATTCGAAAGTCATATATATATATATATATATATATATATATATATATATATATATATATATATATATATATATATATATATATATATATATATATATATATATATATATATATATATATATATATATATATATATATATATATATATATATATATATATATATATATATATAATAAAATAAATGTACATAGCAAGCATTATTACTTATCTGCAGCCTTCTACATCTTTTGTGGAGTTTCGAAACATTCTGGAACATTATGATTTTCATTTTCTGACTCTGTCCAAATGCTTGATTACCTATATAAGTGTGAGCACTCGTGTGATTTTCAGTCGGCTAAGGCGCATTGGGGAAGCATGCTGTGTATTTTTATATCAATTATTTTAGTTCAATCATTTGTTAGACCATAGAAGCCTCTTGAATAAGCAACGTTAACTGCTTTTCTAAAAGATCTACATTCTACATGTACTTTTTTTGTTTCATAGTCAATGTCTCATACAAAAAGTGCTTCTATCACTGAAAGAAATGAAGATCTGGATGAAAAATCTTGCAAGATTTCAAGAATCAAATATGAAAAAAAAAGACCTGTTTAACAATAAAAACAACAGCAAAGGTACCACTCAAACTCACAATTGTTGATCACTATCTGTTCCATGAAGCCTATGTCAAAGGTAAAAAAAAAAAAAAAAAAGATTAAATTTCCCACATGTATTAATTCAAGTTGTACAAGAGCAAACCTAGATAAAGTGCTGAACACCTACGATGAATGTATAAAGTGAGGAAAATATGATTATATGAAGTGCTTGACATTACCAAAAAAAAAAAATGAATGACTGCAATGCATTGAGGACAGGTTATATCAACTGCAGATCAAAAGCAAAGGGCAGGTTGGGTATACAACTGGGAAGACTGCTAATTCCAAAACTATCCATCTACAAAATAAAATTAAAAAGAGATCTTTTATAAAAAGGGGGGGGGGGAAATCCATGTCAGTCTTCTCCAAGATTGAGGCCCTGGATCACCAGGTATGTTTAAGGATAAGTTTTCAATTTCCTCATTTCTAAGATCAAATTCATGTTTATCATACCGAAATCAACTTGAAATGATCAATTTCATTTATGTGGCAAAATCTTTGTTTAGTAGTGTAATAAACTTCTTTGAGTGTGTAAAGTGTAATAAACTTAGTAAATAACTGCCAAGAAACATAGAATCATAGAGGTAATATAGAAAATTATTGATGTAAATAATTTAATTTGCAGTCCACTGACTGACTTTAAAAAACTTTTACTTACCAATTTTTTTGTATGTTTAAAATCTTTATATATATATATATATATATATATATATATATATATATATATATATATATATATATATATATATATATATATATATATATATATATATATATATATATATATATATATATATATATATATATATATATATATATATATATATATATATATATATATATATATATATATATATATATATATATATATATATATATATATATATATATATATATATATGTGAATGAATGCTCAGTGTGTTAAAATAATAAAGGATACATATTTGTGCAAATTCAATTGCATCTTTTGACCCATTTTCAATTTCTATTGCAACATATTTAAATGAAGTAAATAGGTTTGAAATTTCTCCATTTTGCAAGCTTTCCCTTGTGTTTACAGACAATTCACTTTTATCTGAAAATTATATATATATATATATATATATATATATATATATATATATATATATATATATATATATATATATATATATATATATATATATATATATATATATTATATATATATATATATATATATATATATATATATATATATATATATATATATATATATATATATATATAAATACAAGGAATGTATGACTGATAAATTAACAATACAAAATAAGTATCATAAGATAAGCAAAGATCCTTCTAAGGGTACTGTTGGTAAGAATGAGGAATAAAATTAAATCCCAAATTTTTTATAAACTATGATTTTTAAAGTAAAAAAAAGTACAAATAATTCCCTATCTGTTCTGCAATGGCAAAAATGAAAAGGATTTGAGAGGAATTAAGAACCCATTCAGGAAGCAAAGATGTTTTAAAATAAGAAATGAAGAATGGCAGTGAATTAATATTCTGAGTGATGATGAATAAGGATATTAAATATCACCTGATTTGATTAACATACATGGTGAACTTATGAGAGAAATAAGTCACTTAGCTGGGTAAATATAAGTAGACAAAATATCAAAAAACTTAACATATTCTTGTGACACTACTCATACTTACTAGAAATGCTTACTAAAGCAAGTAAGATGAGAGGCTTGAGAATCAAAAGGAAAAATTTGAAGATTTGGTTATATCAATTAAGAGAAAACAAAAGTTCTTGAGGAATAACATTAGTGTAGAGGGAAAGTATGAAAAAGATTAACAAATTTACTCAATTTGGAAAGTTTGATAAAGTGAAAAGAAAGATCTGCAAATGAAATAAAGCCAAGGATAAAGTTCAAATAGTGGTCCATAAAGATTGAAATTAAGTACTTGTTATATATTTTATCTGGATTTTATTTATTGTTACACATAAAACCTAGAACAACCACCTATTATCAAAATCCTAATATTTACATTACCACCCAACTAAATTTTTTAGTATATATACCGTTGTTCCTCACAATAAAGTTCAGTATTGTAATTGACTTCAAATACTTATGAAGACAATACTCTCGGTTTTAGTTTGGTATGTTATTTTTTGTATATATCTATTTACCTTTATTATTATTGATATTACTATTATTATTATTTATTTGTAGATCTAATTTGTCACTTGAATAAAACCTAAAATCACTCCTAATTTCTTTTGGACATTACAAATACTAAAAAAAGTATTACCTGGATAGAAAAATCAACTTAAAATTTTTTTTAAATTTCAGAGATCAAATAATAATAATAGATTTTAAATCTTTCAAATATTCTAAAAAAAATGAAATTTTTTTTTGACATTTTTGTTACAATTAAAAATTTCTAATAGAAGCTATAGGAAATTATGTGAAAAATCCTAACAATGGTTAAAGGAAATAAATAATCTCTTTGTTTCCATAAAAATATATATATATATATATATATATATATATATATATATATATATATATATATATATATATATATATATATATATATATATATATATATATATATATATATATATATATATATATATATATATTAACAAATATACATACCATACACAAAAACTATAAATACACTACTTTCTTTCTTAGCCTTTGTGATTGCCTCAACAACTGATCCCTTAAACCAATTCATTGTATATTATAAAATAATTTCTTTGTTTTAATGCTTTAAAAGACCTAAAAAATAAAAAGATTAAGAGTAAAAAATTCATTACATAAAATTTATAAGTAATTGTAGCATTCATAGTAGTGGATTTTTTTGTATGAGACCAGGTTACTGAAACTAACAACATATATATGCATTGCGAGTTCGACTGGAGCTACGCAACTATGTATTGCAAGTTTGACTGGAACTATGCTTAGGGACACTACGAGTTTGCAACATGAGCATAGGTATAGAAATTGCAGGAAAAAAAAATTTATAACTATTTTGGAGAAGAAAAATATTACAAAAAAGTTATTATATATATATATATATATATAATATATATATATATATATATATATATATATATATATATATATATATATATATAGGCTTATTAAGAAGTTGTCTAAACTTATATATTGATATTTTGAAATTTCAATTTTAATTAATATTTTAAAATTTCAATAGTTTTAGTAATAATTTCCCTTATATAGTGATAGGTTGTACTTTTTTGTTTTAAGATGAATGTTAAAGATATAAGTTTAATTTGCTTTACAGATTGGTGTATATATATATAGTGTAATATAGCAGTAGGCCTGTATTCCATGGCTACATTTCATCTATCAGTTAAGCCTGTATCACATGGCAAACTTCAGTCATTCAGGTTATGATAAGTTGGACTAAGTACGCTAGAAAACTAAACAATAATAATAGTAATAGTAATAATAATAATAATTTTAATAGGCATAAATGAAATTTAAGCTAAATAATAAAAATACAAATCAAAAAATTTATTAAAAGGTAAAACTACACCTAACAGCCTAACTAATAACCATTATTCATTTATTATGCCTAACAGTCAACAAAAAGGCCTAATCTATCAAGAAACTAATATTTGCTAAGTATAGTATATATATATATATATATATATATATATATATATATATATATATATATATATATATATATATATATATATATATATATATATATATATATATATCACAAAATAGGTGTACAAAATCTTTAAAAATTTTGTAATACCAATGATCCCCCAACCTTGTCATAATAGAAAATTGTGGGCTATGTTAGTTTTAAATCCCTGTGTGTAGTTTTAGTTGAACTCGCAATGCGTAGGTATATTGTTAGTTTCAGCAACCTGGTCTCTCATGAAAAATCCAGTACTGTGAACGCTACAATTACCAATTTAAGACCCAACCAAATACTTTGATTCTATGAGTCAAGAAGTTTTTAATTCTAGTGGGTGTATTTGATTCTCAAGTACCGTTTAAGCCATTCTAACCATATCTGTCAATAATGTATTCCAAAAAAAATTAAAAATTTTTATTTTGTAATATATACATTGAAACATATACATTGGAGTAACTAGAATATTTTTCAATTCATCTTCAGAATATCCGAACTCTACAGGAAGCCCTTGTATTGAAGCCAGTTTAGCTGCTCCATCCACCCTGTCATGTAAGATTATTCACGGGTACTCCTACATGACTTGGAAATCAAACAAATAGCTGAAAAATTACGAAATAGCAGGCTAAATTAATAAAAGCCAAAAAATCTCATAGACGGACCATGAAAAATCTACACTCTTAAAGCAAAAGCATAGAACAAAAGTGACAAAATGACAAGACGATGAATTGCATTACCAGGTTGCTGCATCAGCGTTGAGGTTAGGGATGCCGAAAGAGTACCGATATATATAGATATTGATAGTTTTTACGATAGTATCGAAAAATATCGAATATATTTTTAAAGCCGATGATCAAAACATAACAACCATAACAACGTAAGAACATATCGATACTTAATCCTCAGTATTGAAACAGCGATATTATTTTGTTTCACTTCAAGAAATTTGAAACAATTTTCTGCTATGAAAATATGTTATCTTTAATGTGCGTGCTTGTTGGATGTTGGTGTCATTTTGTTTGACTCACTTTTGTCAAAGTTTACCCTAAACTTTGCTTTTGTTCTCTATTTTTCTTGATCTGCAAGAAAAGTAGAGGCTTTTATATTGTGTTTTGGGCCAATTGAGGGCCTTTTGAAGTATGTTGTAGGTTTGAATAAAGAAGGCTGGTGTTTTTTCGTTTATTTTTACAAAAATAAAGGTATCCAAATAAAACACAACAGTTCTCCAAATAGGAAAAACTCAGAACAAGAACAAAACCCCTTTTCTAGTGCTTTGGCAACCTGCCTTGCCAGAAAAGTAGTGGGCATCCATTAACGTCTGAAGGATCAAATGTAGTATACAGCAGGCCAAGAGAAACCTTCTGGTGGCGAAGACTACTCTGAAGGGCACTGTGTGAGTAATAAATACTTTTGGCTTATATGTAATCAGTGTAGATGATTGCGTAATATCACTGGCAGGCAAATAAATCCAACAAAATATACACAATACACCATATAACAAAACGGTTGTAGCCTAAGTTAGAAAAACGTCCTACCCTAGCTTCTTCTTACGTCACGCGGCAAAGAAAATTTTGCTCCGAAAAAAAACAGTATGATTTAATATAGTAAGGCGCGGCGAGCCATGCTAGCTACAATATATATGGTAAAGATTAAGAAGCTGTCTGACCTTCGGTATATGGAAATAACGATATACCGAGACATTAATATATCGTGTTCACACAAATGCCTATTTCATGACACAGTCGGGCTATATTATGGCACGTTATGCCAAAGCCCTTCTGGGGTCACCTTTAACGACTTATGACTCTTTAATGGCAGGTCGTAGAGGGATTAGGACTCCAAATTCAGAATCCCCTGTCCAGAAAAATGATTTTTTTCAGGCTTTTTTAGTGTAAAACTCTTGACATGTAAGCTAAATTTTAAATATCACTTAAATCGCCTATGCAAATAGGCCATGATGAGCCAGAATATGAACATCCGAGGATTCTTCGAGCTTCCGTTAATGAAATATTGTCCCTCAAAATAACTATTTATTTATTATTTTTTTTTTTTTTTTTTTTTTTTTTTTTTTTTTTTTTACAGAACGCCACCGCTCACGGGCAGAGCCCTTTTCAAGGAGGGGGCACACACACATAGAGATAACTCGTTTAAACACACACACACACACACCTAACGCACAGCCCTCAGGTGGGCGCAGACGGAAGCCTTGAAGAGTGGAAAGTTAAATACAGAAGTAAAAATAGATGAAGGTAGAGAGTTCCACAGAATAGAGGTGGCTGGAAAGAAAGAGGTACCACAATGGGCTGTCCTGGGATTTCCTACGTCCACACAAAATTGGTGCGAAAGCAGGGCACCCCTTGTGCAACGAGGACGACGCAACGGTGGAGGAATGCGAGAGGCCAATTCCCTCGAGCACCTGCCATTGTAGTACCTGTAGAAAAGAGATAGCGCGCCAACGTCACGTCGCAGAGGCAGAGGGTCAAGTGAGTTTGAAAGTAAGGGACAGTCTATTAATCTCTTAGCTTTTGACTCAACCCTATCCAGAAGAGAGGAGGAGCCGCAGCCAACCAAATGTGAGAACAGTACTCCATACAAGGGTGAATAAGACCCTTATATATTTGGAGTAACTGTACAGAAGGAAAAAATTCTCGCAATCTGAACAGAACACCCAGCTTCTTAGAGGCCGCTTTAGCAACCATTGTGATATGTGGTTTCCAAGACAGTTTGTTGTTTATGTTTAGACCAAGAATGTTAATGTTATTTACAGGTGAGACGGGAGAGCCATCGAAGAGGATAGGAAAGTTAGGAGGTGTTTTTGAGAGGGAGATGTGAAGAAGTTTTTTTAAAGAGTTGAATTTCACAAGGTTGCTATGACCCCACCGGGAAATCCCATCCAGATCGGCAAGAATAGAATTGGAAAGTTGAAGATGAGAAGCAACTCTAGAAGCAAAAGAGGGAGCAGATTTGAAATGAGTAGAAGAATGCAGGGTTGAATCATCAGAATAAGAGTGAACAGAGCTAGAAGTGCAGTGGAGAAGATCGTTAATGAAAAGTAAGAATAAGGTTGGAGATAATACAGAACCCTGAGGAACACCACAGTTGACAGAAAAGGAGGAAGAGGTCGCTCCATCTACAACTGCCGAAATGGAACGATCTGAGAGAAGACTAGACAATAGTAAGCAAAGAGAAGGAGGAAACCAAAAGGAGAGGAGCTTGGAGAGCATTGACACATGTCACACCCGGTCAAAAGCCTTGGATATGTCAAGCGCCACCACACAAGACTCCCCGAAGCCCCTAAGGGCAGAAGACCATAAATCAGTGAGATAGGAAAGTATGTCACCAGTTGACCTCGAGCGTCGAAAGCCATACTGGTGATCAGAAAAAAGAGAATGAGACTCCAAATGATCCAGGAAATGAGAGTTGAGAAGAGTTTCAAAAATTTTAGATAGGAACACAGGTGAGAGCTATAGGTCGATAGTTAGAAGGGTCAGAGCGACTACCTTTTTTCGGGATCGGTTGAACAACGCACTCATTTGAGGAAAAGTATTAGTATTAAGGCATAGAGAGTAGAGCTGAACGAGGACAGGCGCTAACTCGGAAGCACACTCCCTCAGAACACGAGGGGGAATGCCATCCGGGCCACTGGCCTTCCTGACGTTCATAGATTTCAGGATCCCATGCACCTGATCATGAGTAATTACAGGCAGAGACATGGGACACCTGAGAGGAGAAGGAGTAGGAGGAGGGATGTCAGAATCGAGCAGGGTGGAATTAGATGAATTTGTTGAAATCAGGTTCTGTGATTTTTGACAAATTCTAAATTATGAGAAATAGTGCAAATATATTTGATATCTGAATTGTACGTTTCTTTTAGGACTTGGAAGTCACCGTGAATCTTTTCTCTATCTTCTACAGTTGAGAAGACATGGGTCCCCAAAATTAACAATTTCTTTTGCATGCTCAAAAAGTATGACAAACCATCTTGGTATATACGTCTGCCTTTAACTCAAAAACGTTAATACATAGAAGAACCTGGATTACAGATTTGGAATCAGGGGTCCAAAATCCTTAAGAATTTAGAAAATCAAGCTGATCTATCCATTGAAAAGGAAGTTACAACAAGTTAAAAACTTAACACAAACTTTGATCGGAAAATCTCAAAAGTTAAATTTAAATTGTTTCACAGGCTTTCACCTGTTAAAACTCAAGAGACTCGACCCATACTCAACTGAAACCAAAATTATATTTTTGAACTCATTTTCTCAAGCCTTTAAGTGCTATATGAGGGTTAACTTCCGCAATAATTGAGAATTTTTCTCAATTTTTGTTAATATTTTTTTTTTTAGCATTTTCTGGGAAGTAAGGCGGTAGAACCTATTTTTAATCGTCTACCTCCAAGAAAAGGAGATAAAAATATAAAATTTTCGATTTGACGAGCAAGTTTTTCAAAATATGAAAAACTTGAAGAACATTTTTAACATTTTACGATATATTGAAAGATCATTTTCGAAGGAAAAAAATCATAATTGGGTAAAACCCATCATGTGCTACATTTTATACCTCTTGTCACTTCTCGCTATCTGCCATGGTTCTGGATATTAAAGTTTTAAAAATTCTTAGGCTTTACTTTACAGGGGTTGTTGCGACCCCTATGTTGTGGTTGTGTAGCAGTTGCTGAATAGCCACACACCAAAAATTGCAATTCCACACTGGAGGATGGAGTAAAGAAGGCTGGATTTTTATTCGTTTATTTTTCTCTAAAATAACATAAGGATCCACAAGAGATAACAACAAAGGGTACTACTGGAACCTTGTCTAGTAAGTCGTTGGCTAACCCTTGCTAGAATTAGAGAGAAACTTCTGGTACAAGATGGCGATTGTGAAACGTATCAGTGGCCAAGAAAATGTAGCTTCTAGCGCGGAGGCTAAATGGAAGCGTCCTGGTGTTGTAAAAAAATCGTTGTTTACGACGAAAACAAAATATTATCACTAATAATGTAACACAAGAAACAAGATGCGTGTATCTTCAGCGACATCGATGGCGGAAAAGAAAGCGTGCTCTCTTAAATGTTAAAGCATCTCGTTCCGCGTAAAAACAAAAGACTTGCGATAAGCGCAAGTTGATTTCCGAACGTAGGATAGTTTAAAATGACGTCATGCGAGGGAAGCCCTGCTACTACAACTTCTAGCAATCGTGGCAGGGACTTGCCTCTTGAAATGTACGTTTTCGGAGCCTCGGTCCAGGGCGACGACTCCGGAGAACGACTTTCTTTTAAGAAACTGGTCTCAAAAATTACGATTTTAGAGCCTCGGCCTTGAGATTCTTTTCCCCTTTTTTTATTTTTTATGAGTGACTTTTTTTTTGAGAATGTTGCCTTCTGAAACTTAATTTTGATTGCCTTCCATGTCCCATAATAATATGAAACTCCACATTTTCTTTTTATTTCAAAGATTTTTTATTATTATTATTATTTTCTAAAACACTAGAGTTCAATTTTCAATACGATATCGATCATTTTAGATGTGGTAAATTTGCCATTGAGGTAGAAAACTTCGTGACCTACCTACCCTTCTTGTCTCTTGACTCTATCTACTACTGGTTCGAAGATATAAGATCCCAAAATGTTGAAATAATTTTACGGAATGAGCCTTATATTTTTTTTTTGAGAAATTTAATGAACATTTTGATGATTTTTAGTCCTTGAAGACTAAAAATCAAATCCCTCAAAAAAAATCAAAAACAAAAAAAATCGAGACCACTCTTATCGCTTGAAGCTATCTATTAGGGGTTCGATGGATATAAGACCCCAAAAAGTTGAAATAATTTTTCGGAAATGAGCCTTATATTTATTTAAGAAATTTAATGAACATTTTGATGATTTTTGTCCTTAAAGACTCATAACATAAAAAACTCTGTATTTCCTTAATACACAAGGGTGTCCACCCCAATAGGGGTTGCAGTTTTGCTCAAAAGTTCAATCTCAATACCAGGTTATGAAACAGGAAGTTTAAATTTTGAATGTGAATTTTTGCGAATGGTCTTTACTAATGGATATGTTATTATCAATTTATACAAACCTTGAATATACAGTATATATACATATATATATATATATATATATATATATATATATATATATATATATATATATATATATATATATATATATATATATATATATATATATATATATATATATATATATATACATATATTATCTTACTTCTGGTGGGCAAAGACTAGAGGGCCACCAAATTTCCACCAGAGAAGGAACAAATCGGGATCATGGTCAGATTAAAAGCTGACATGTCCCGAAACACCTCGTTTGAACGTGTGTAAGTCATAGGCAATTGGGAAAATAGATGAAGGGAAAGTGTTCCAGACTTTACCAGTAAAATACATGTAAGATTAAACATAGGAGTTAAGTCTGGGGTCAGAGAGTTAAACAGAAAAAGGATGAGACTGTATAGAAAGAAGTGTTGCACGAGCTCTTTTCAAAGGAGGAAGTATGCGACGATAGAGTTCGGAAGAGCAGTGTCCATTGTAATAGCGTTAGTATAGAGAAAGTGAGGCAACAGTTCGACAGACAGAAAGAGACTGGAAAGTAGAAGAGTAGTGAGTTGATGAGACTAAAAGCCCTAGACTCCACCTTCTCAAGAATAGCTATATGAGTGGAACCACCCCAGATGTGTGAGGCGTACTCCATACAGGGGCGAACAACATCCCTATAAAGAGCAAGCAACTGGAGTGGTGTGGAGAAGTTCTGAAGGTGACTCAGGACACCTAACCTTTTAGAAGAAGCCTGTTTGTAAAGAGAAGTAATGTGATCTTTCTATGAAAGATCACGAGAAAAAGATACACCAAGAATATTAAGGAGAGATGAAGGTTTGAGTTGTGTGCTTTCGAAGAAGATATCATAGTTGTGTGGAAGATTGTGTCGAATAGAGAGATGAAGGAATTGAGTTTTTGAGGCATTGGAAACAACCATGTTTTTTCTGTCCCAATTTAAAATGAGAGATAGATCAGAGGTTAGTTGGTCCAAGGCTAGGCTAGGCGCCTTTCAAACTAAAATGAGTAATGAAAGGTGTTCCCTTATGCTGCACAGTCTGAATGAGCGCAAGTTTCCAGCAAGAAGGCAAGGTTGAAGTAGAAAGACATAGACGAAATAGTTTACCAAGGCAGGGTGCAAGCTCGGAAGCACAAGTTTTGAGAACCACAGAAGAGATACCATCAGGACCCTACTTCTTCCTAGTGTTAAGCTCAGAGAGAGCAAAAATGACGTCTTTAGAAGAAATTATAATTTTAGGCATAAATGAGTTGGAGGGGGTTGAAGGAATAGGAACAGATCCGGAATCGTCTAAGGGTGAATTAAAGGCAAAAGTTTTAGCGAAGAGTTTAGCTTTAGAGGAAGGCAAAACGGCAGTTAAATCGTAAGAAGATACTAGAGAAGGGCAAGAGGAAGAAGCAAAGTTAGAGTTGACATTTTTTTTGTAAAATGCCAGAAACAGCGTGAAGAAGAGAAACCAGAAAGATTATTGCATTTTTTACGGAGAAATTGAGAATTTTTAGTGTTACGAAGGATAGATTTTGCACGATTCTGGGATTAAATATAAGTTTCGTGAGTTTCTGGGGTTTGAGGACGAAGGTAATCGATTAGGAAAGCATCTCTGCGGCTGATAGCGCAAGAAAAGCCGAGTTAAACCAAGGTTTTGTTAGGTTTAGTGGAAGGAATAGAATATGAAACGTATGCCTCCATGCCAGAGAGAATGATCACATTGAGAATTATTCACTCTGCACACTCAGAGGGACACCTCCCACGGTTCAATGATGATTCGATGGAAATTAGAAATCACAGCCGCAAGTTAGACCAGTTAGTGACACCGAAATGCCAGAAACGCCTAATTGTCGAAGTCGGAGGCCGTTCTTGCGGAAGAATTGAAGAGACAGGACAAGATACAGAGATAAGAAAGTGATCGGATGAACCCGACAAGGAAAGAGTTTAAAAGTGTAAGAGGAAGGATAAGAAGTTAGGAAAAGATCAAGTATGTTGGTTTCATCGCCAAGGCAGTCAAGGATACGGGTAGGGAGAGGCACCAACTGCTCATGGTTGTTCTGGATAGAAAATTGGTAGGCAAGTTCACCAGCTGGATCATGAGAACTAGATGAAGGAAGACTTTAAGAGACAGGACAAGAGACAGAGATAACAGAGATAAGAAGGTGATCGGATTAACCCAGAGGAGGAAAGAGTTTAACAGTGTAAGGAGAATAATAAGAAATTAGGAAAAGATCAAGTATGTTGGATTCGTCACCAATGCGGTCAGGAATACGGGTAGGGAGACGTACTAACTGCTCAAGGTTGTTCTGGATGGAAAATTGCTAAGCGAGTTCACCAGCTGGATCATCAGAACTAGATGAAAGCATTGGCGGTGGTGAGAATATATATATTATATATATATATATATATATATATATAATATATATATATATATATATATATATAATATATATATATATTATGGTGTAATATCGGTATTTTGAAATTTCCATCTATCGGTTAGGCCTGTATCACACGGCAACACCGGTTGTTCAGGTATGATAAGTCGAACTAAGTACGCTAGAAAATAAATAATTATAATTAGAATAATAATAACAATAGTAGTAATAATAAGAATATTAATAGGCATAAAGGAAATGAATTTAAAAAATAATTTGCACAAATGTAAAAAAAATTTGCATTGCTCTATAGGCTTCGATATATCGATGTTTCAATATATCGATATTTCCGTAAATGGAAGGTTAGACAAACTATATATATATATATATATATATATATATATATATATATATATATATATATATATATATATATATATATATATATATATATATATATATAT
>SEYY01005413.1:0-7500 GCA_009176605.1 Armadillidium nasatum
GGACAGAGAAAGGATGAGACTGTAAAAATCGTGTCGCACGAGCTCTTCTCAATGGAGAGTATGCAAGAGAGTTCAGAAGAGCATGCTGTTGTAATAGCGATTAAAGAGAGAGTGACGCAACAATTCGACCGGGCAGAAAAGAGCAGAGAGTTAGTAAGCAGGAGAGTTGATGAGACGAAAAGCCCTAGACTCCACCTTTCTAGAAGAGCTGTATGTGTGGAACAACCCCAGATGGAAAGCATACTCATACAGGGCGAACAACACCCTATAAAGAGAAGCAACTGGGGTGGTGTGAAGTAAATTCTGAAGGTCCTCAGAACACCCCAACCTCTTAGAGCTTTTTAGAAAGAGAGTAATGTAATCTTTCCAAGAAGATCACGAGAAAAGAAACACCAAGAAATTAAGAACAGATGAAGGCTTTGAGTTGTGTGTTTTCGAAAAAAGATATCATAGTTGTGTGGAAGATTGTGTCGAGTGGAGAGATGGAGGAATTGAGTTTTTGAGGCATTGAAAACAACCATGTTTTCTATGCCCCAATTTGAAATACGTGAAAGATCAGAGATTAGTTGCTCCAAGGCTACCCTTCTCGAGTCTATCAACTATTTTTGGGTGTGACGTTTTTCAAACTGGAAGGAATAATGAAGGGTGGAGTCATCATCATAGGAGTGTATAGGAGATGAGGTGATAGAGAGAAGGTCATAATGAAAAGTAGAAAAGAGTTGGGGATAGGACAGAACCCTGAGGAACAGGTAATAAGGTAATAGATTTAAAGTAAGAACGGTGGCCGTCTACAACAGCTGCCATAGAACGACTAGAAAGGAAATTAGTAGAAAGCAGAGAGAGATAGATACCGAAAGAGGGAAGTTTAGAAAAAGCTTTGTGCCAGACCTATCGAAGGCTTTCGATATGTCTAGCGCCACAGCAAAAGATTCACCGAAATGCCGAAGAGAGAGGACCAAGAGTTAGAGAGAAGGAAAAAGATCACCAGTAGAGCATTTTTTACGAAAGCCATACTGGCGTCTGAGATAAGATTAGAAGTATTGAGATATTTCCAAATCTTCCTGTTAAGGATAGATTCGAAAACTTTAGAGAGAAAGGAGGTCAAAGACATAGGATGGTAGTTGGAGGGTTGAGAGGAGTCCCCTTCTTCGGCACAGGATGAATGAGCGCACGTTTCCAGCAAGAAGGGAAGGTTGAAGTAGAGAGACAAAGACGAAATAGTTTACCAAGGCAGGGTGCAAGCTCGGAAGCGCAAGTTTTGAGAACCACAGGAGGAATACCATCGGGACCGTACGCCTTCTTAGTATTAAGCTCAGAGAGAGCAGAAATGACATCTTTAGAAGAAATTCTAATTTTAGGCATAATTAGCGAGGGGGTTGAAGAGGAAATAGCTCCGGAATCGTCTAGGGTTGAATTAGAAGCAAAAATTTGAGCGAAGAGTTCAGCTTTAGAAGAAAGTAAAACAGCAGTTGTGCCGTCAGAAGAAATTAGAGGAGGGAAAGAGGAAGAAGTAAAGTTAGAGTTGACATTTTTTGCAAAATGCCAGAAAGAACGTGAAGAAGAGGAACCAGAAAGATTATTGCATTTTCTACGGAGAAATGAGTTTTTAGTGTTGCGAAGGATAGATTTTGCACGATTCCGGGATGAAATAAAAGTAGCGTGAGTTTCTGGAGTTTGAAGACGACGGTAATCCCTGAAGGCAATATCCCTGCGGCGGATAGCGTGAGAACAAGAAGAGTTAAATCAAGGTTTGTTAGGTTTAGTAGAAGGGAAAGAATATGGAATGTACGCCTCCATGCCAGAGAGAATCACCTCGGTAATGCGTTCTGCACACTCCGAGGGACCCCTCCCACGGAAGCAATAATAAATTCCACGGGAAATCGAAGTAGTACGACCGCAAGTCCGACCAGCTTGCGGCACCGAAGTGCCACAAACGTTTCCTTTCAATAGAAGAGGGCCTTTCCTGCGGAAGACTTGAAGAGATAGAAGAGGATACAGAGATAAGAAGGTGATCGGAGTAACCCAGAGGAGGAAAGAGTTTAACAGTATAAAGAGAACGATTAGAAGTTAGGAAAAGGTCTAGAATATTTGGGTTCATATATATATATATATATATATATATATATATATATATATATATATATATATATATATATATATATATATATATATATATATATATATATTATATATATTGTAATAATAATAATAATAATAAATAATAACGCGAAGAATAAATAAAAAATAATAATATAATAATAAATAATAATAAATAATAATAATAATAATAATAATAATAATAATAATATAATAATAATAATAATAAAATAATAATAATAATAAGAATAATAATAATAATAATAATAATAATAATATAATAATAATAATAATAATAATAATAATAAACATTTCATTCAGTACATATCACAAAAATCTCAATTATTTACGGATATTTAACAATAATATAAAACTGTGCTTTATGATATATATATATATATATATATATATATATATATATATATATATATATATATATATATATATATATATATATATATATATATATATATATATATATATATATATATATATATATATATAGTATATATATATATATATTATGTGAGACTGTGATGTGAACCATAACCGCCGCAGCTGCCGCCGCCGACACCACCACCACCATGTACCATGGCACATACGGTAGAGTAATTAACTCTCTTGCTTGAAAGCGCCGTTCGACCCCATTTTGGGATCCTATATACTACCTAGAAAAGTTTCTCTCCTCGAATAGGGCAATGCCCGTGATCATGTGAACTTAAAAAAAAAAAATAAATAAATAAAAAAAAAAAATAAAAAAAAAAAAAATTGTACAAGAATTTAAAACATTGGCAAATTCCAACAAAATTCCATTTATTATGGTAAAAAGGATCAATCCTTCAGAAGAGTTAGATGACGTCATCTTTGTTTCATGATGAAGTAGATGACGTCATATTTGTTTCATGATAACGTAGAAGACGTCATCTTTATTTCATGATGAAGTAGATGACGACATCTTTATTTCATGATGAAGTAGATGACGTATATAACGTCATCTTTGTTTTATGCTTCATAAAATTCAAAGAGAAAAAGTTGGTCTAAAATCTTCTTATAAGTTGCGAATAAATTACACAAATAAATCTAAAGAATGAAAAGCATTAATAGCTTATTGAAGTATACTTGTAATTAATTAAAACAAAATAATAATTTTTTTTCATTTTGTTAAAATAATAAAATTTGTTTTAAAATTATTCTCGTTTTCGTACCGAATTATCAATTGATTTTTTTAGTTGTAAATAAATTGGTTAAAATGATCAACATTTTTATTTATCCTGAGAGAGAGAGAGAGAGAGAGAGAGAGAGAGAGAGAGAGAGAGAGAGAGAGAGAGAGAGAGAGAGAGAGAGAGAGAGAGAGAGAGAGAGCTTTTTTCATAGTTCTAATGTAAGCGATTGATAAGAACGTTTTAGAGCAGAAAAATAGAAAATGTTTTAAATTTTTATTAAATATTCATATTGGTGATCATTTTTTAAAGATTATTGCGTTTATAAATTTTATATTTATATATATAATATATATATATATATATATATATATATATATATATATATATATATATATATATATATATATATATATATATATATATATATATATATATATATATATATATATATATATATATATATATATATATATATATATATATATATATATATATATATATATATATATATATGGTATATATATCTAATATGGAAAAAGAAAACCTGAAAATGTCATGACGTACGGAAATACTGTTGGAGAACAAGTGCCATTAAATACACATATTCATGAAATGCATGATAGAGGTGATATAAAGGGCAAAGATATGTCACACTCTTAGGAACAAATGTTGGAAAACAACATCAATGTTGTAATATTTATTATTAACATACGGGACAAGTATACATCAAAGTTCCACTTACTTTAGATGTTCGAAATGAAACTTATTTGCAACAATGTAAGCTTTGATTCATCTGAAGATGTAATTATGCAGTCCGTGTAAGATACCATCATGCGTACGAATGTCCTGCACCGATCGACGATACGTTGCCGAATAGTTTTAGCATTCGAAACATAGTCTCTGTAAAAGGGAGCTTTCATTTGTCCTCATAAACAATAGTTCAAGGGGTTGAGGCCGAGAGACCATGACAGTCATGCCACTGATGATCCGAACCCAATCCAGCGATATAGATAAGTGGCATCAAGACACCAGCGACCTGGTCTCGAAAGGTGGGCTGACTTTCCATCACTTGTGCACTACATGTTGAGACGAACTGCAAGAGGGACTTCCTTTATAAGTGCCGACAATTGACACCGTAAAATTATAAATTGGAGTGGCCGTTAAGGTGCTCCGATAGGACATATGGACTGATTTGGTTGTCGCCAGATATACCATCCCAAACATTAACCCGGAATTGTTGCTGGTGCCTGCATGGATGACTGCCATGGGAAATGTTGTGCGCAAATGTGATGTGGGCATTGTAGAAATTCGTCACGCCGTCAATGATAAATGACACTTCATCTATGTCGTTTAGACACCCCGGAAAAAAACTGCATGCGGGTGGCATAATCAATGGGAGTGAGACAATGGACAAGTTGGTAATGATTAGGGTGCAAATTCAAGATGGTCCCATGAGACATGTCATGGAGCCAGAAAAAGGTTCGGGAACTAACTTTACGATCCCTTGGAACTTCCTGAAGAATATTTACACTCTCGCAAATGCGCGGACAGGGGGGGGGAGATCCCAGGTCGTGATTCGGGATAGGGCTACGTCTGCCGATGCAATGTTGCTGTTCCACGACCGTTCCCGTTCGCTTGTCTTAACTTTTTCCTAGACTCTGCCACCAACATTGTTTCATTGCAAGTAGCAAAACATTAACTCTCATTCACCCATCACACATCACAACCTATTAGATTTCAATCTCTTCTCCATTCCCCTAACTATACCATTCATCAACGGATTAAATAATCAAGGAGACATTAAACAAACTATTCTCAGTCCCACTGGGAAAAACCAATTGGTAAGTTCACTCTTCACCTTCGCTCTCGATCTTCAATTCTCATAAAAAGACTTCATCCCTTTCAATAATCTCTAACCACGAACCTTTTCATTAATATTTCAAACATCTTTCTCCTACTAATGACTTTTTATAATCAATTAAAAATACATACCCCCTTTATCTTTTTCAAGCAATTTCTTATCAGTCATTCTCAGTGTGAACACCTGCACCACACATTCCCAACCCTCTCTAAAACCCTTTTGTTCCACATACACCCCCTTCTCCTGTCAATTCTTTCATTCTTTTCACTAATATCCTTCCATAAATCCTACCTACAATTTTCTCTATAATTCCTTCACGTCATCTTATTCCCTTTTTCCTTATATTTAGGGACAGTGCAAACATCCTTCCACTCCTAATGCACTCTTCCTTCTTCCCAACACATATTAGACATTCTAAGCAAATAAAATATTATATATATATATATATATATATATATATATATATATATATATATATATATATATATATATATATATATATATATATATATATATATATATATATATCCTTTTATTTTATTTCAAATGTCCTTCTTTTCTAGTATCTTTTTTCCTATTTTTATTATTATCGTAAAAATTGAATTATTCGCCTATGTGAAACTTTATATTCTGAAATGATATTTTGTTTCTTGGGAAATTTCACCTGAGAGCAAAAGAAATAATACAAAGTGGAAGTAAACTCTCTTAGGTATTTGCTGAACCATATCTCTCTCTCTCTCTCTCTTCTCTCTCTCTTTTTTTTCCTTTGGTATCTAAACACTTTCTCTTTCTTTTTCTTATTTCTTTATAATTTTGTCTCACTCTCTTTTTCTCTTTCTTCTTTCTCTCTTTCTGTGTTCTTTACTCTATAATTATCGGTGTTTCTCTCATTATCTTTCTCTCTCTTCATTCTCTTTGTCTCTTTCTCTTGTAAATTCTCTCTTTCACTCTCTCTCTCTCTCTCTCTCTCTCTCTCTCTTTCTCTCTCTCTCTCATAACTGTTCATTGAAAATAAACTTGGAAAAGAAAGCACAAATATCCAATTTGCAATTACCTTCATCAAATCTTTACAGAAGGAAAAATTTTGTTCTTCAAAGTTTTTTTATTTTCCAAAGATTAAATTGATTGTCTTAATTTAATGAAATAAATGATCTGCTGAGATTTCTGAGAATTTTGGAGACTTTGCCTCATTTTAAATGAAGTCATTCATTTGCTAATTCAGTATATTATAATTAGGGATGGAGCGATACCAAAATTTTTACCGATACCGATACCGATACCGATACCTAAAAATTCCCTGAAGCCGATACCCGATACCTGAAAATATGCCGATACTTGCCGATACTACTACCGATACCACTACCGATACCGATACTTTACTCCTATACAAATTTTTTGCCGATACCGATACCGATACCGATACCGATACCGATACCGGGAAAATATGCCGATACTTGCCGATACCGATACCGATACCGATACTTCACTCCATCCCTAATTATAATTATACCTTAGAAAAAGGAAATAAGAAATGATCATTAATTTTTTACAGAAATAATATTCGTAATCAATATTAGCAAATAAGGTAGAAAAGTAAAGAAAATTACTCGTATAAAGAGGATAAAAATATAACAATAATAAACAATAAATAAAGAAGAATAGGTAAAACATACATTCTGTAGGGCTGAAATTTTTTATTCAACTTATAAAATTTATAAAATGGAAAAATGTTACTGGGTCCTCTTCCTCACGTCCTTTCTGGCATTTTGTTAAAAATGTTAACACTAACTTCTCTTCTTCCTCTTCCCCTCCTCAAGTATCTTCTGACAGCATAAATGCCGTTTTACATTCTACTAAAGTTGAAATCTTCGCTCAAAATTTTTGCTTTTAATTCAACATTAGACGACTCAGGAGGTATTCTACTTCCTCAAACCATCCTAAAACACATTCATGCCTAACATTGTAATTTCTTCTAAAGACGTTATTTCTGCCCTCTTTGAGCCCAACACTAAGAAGTTCCATAGTCCTGATGAAATCCATCCAGTGGTTCTCACTACCTGTGCTTCTGAGTTTGCTCCATGTTTGTTAACTATTTCATCTTTGTCTTTAAACTTCGACCTCCTCTTCCTACTGGAAAAGAGCTATTTCCCGAAAATAGAGGAATCCTATCAACTCCACAAACTATCGGATTAATTATTTGTTTAACCTTCGTTGATTCTAAAGTTTTTGAAACTCTTCTTAACAGGAAGGAATACAAACATTTCAATTCTTCTAATCATATATCAGGCTGATATATTTACTCTCTCTCTCTCTCTCTCTCTTAGATCCTTGGTCCTCTGCTAATCGAAATTTAGGTGAATTCTTTGCTGTAGCGCTAGA